>FIZR01001444.1:0-117058 GCA_900060175.1 Ferrisia virgata
TGAAATCTGGCATAAAAAAATCCAGCATAAATTTTTTGGATTTCTGGCATATTTTGGCATATTTTTTACCTCAACTAGCATCACAAAATTTCCGGAGTTGGCAACATTGATTACGAGGTATTTACCAGTCGTTTTTGTTGCTGCACGATGCAAGGCTAAAAGTTTTGTTATGTTTTTTCTTCGCATTCGCGATTGTTTTTTAGTTAGACTGAATTGTAATAATTAAGGCTTAAAAATATAATCAAAGGCTATGAAAAATCGTATTCGTGACTGACTTTATTCATACGTTCTTTGTGAAAAAATGGTATTTTGCCATCTTTACAACTCTCCACATCCTTATCAACTGAACTAGAACTATTGTTTGGCCTTTTTGAAATAAAATTCATCCAAGGTTACCTTAAAACAATTCCATAAACGTAAAATAACGACGAAACAATACAGCGAGTTAAGCCTGAGTAAAAAATCCACATTATTACACTTAACCAAGGCCTACACAACCACACACATACATGCCTACAGCAAATATGTGTACAAAAATCGATAAAAATGGCACTTTGAAATGCAAACATACCATCGTCGTCGAAATACTATGTTGGTTATAAGTTATTGGCTAAAATTTGTCGTTAAGTGCAAAAAAGGGTCATAAGACATAAGGTGGACCAAACATCGTAGCCTGGCCTACGTATAGTACCGCACCCGGCACCGCATCACTTACGCAAAGGTTACCGTACAGACTGGATGGACGGCACATCGTGAGGCTATTTTGATAGGCAAAATCCATCTACTACTTGAAAATAAACGCTGCATCGAGTATTTTATTTTACTTGCATCCCTTTTAGCCCAGCCTATCATGATGATAAATTTTCGCGCTATCGTATACACAGTTTACCTTAAAGCGAAGGTCTTGTTTTAGGGCTGTTCGGCTCGTTTTTCGGACATTACGCCAGAATATTCGCAACGTATCGTGACTGCTTTGTTGAGGGATTTTATTTGTCGGCTCCGTAACGAGATATGTACACTGTTCAGTACTATGTATTTATCCGGGAGATATTTTCGTTTTTTTTTTCCTCTCCGACACGAATCGCGAATTATCTTTATAGCCATAGTCTGGCATCCCCTAGGGTTGAAAATTGTTTAGTGTTTTTTTTCATTCGCGTATAGTTACCTTTTTTTCTTACGTCTTTCTTCTCTTTTTTTTTATTTTTACGCCTTTCCACTTACTTATACGTATACATGTTGCGAGAGTTGGTATAATAATTCCGTTCGACTTCGATGCCACAGCTAGAAACAAAGATACTATTCCCTTAAGAATATAGGCGAGTGTATTGATACGTTTGGCTTTTGGTTATGGCTATGGCTGGCGACTTTATTCTGGCACCCATATTACGACAATCGAAGCGAATAGAAATTATAAAAATAGCTATACGGTTCCTTAATTACCTAAATGGAGATTGCAAACGGACTGAAAAGTTAAAACATCCAAAAAACACACGTAGGACCCCTGTTAAAATTACAAGCCAGATTTTAACCTCGTCGTTTAATTTGGAGAGCAAATATTAGTCGAACTAACCATCAATGGCCGATCAGATGGATTGATTTGATTAAAGTACCTGAAGATCTCTTTGCCCCCTTCCCTCCCCCGTATAATTTACCTGATTTTTTTAAGCTATATTGTCAATGGAAATCGGATTGTACAGTGGTTGAGGGGAGGCGGAGTGGGAATATCAGAATAATTCATTTAGGATTCTTAGAAGACCGATAAGACCACTTCTGGCGATGTCAGATATTTATTTTAATTTTTTTTATCTATGCCTTCCTCCCCTCCCCTCCCGCCCTAACTAAAATCTCTGCTTAATACGGGACAAAATCATTCCAATTTGGTCAATAGGCTTCACTTTGCGGCAGGTTAAATATACATGAGTAGGAATGACCTTGAGTGAAAATTCAGTGTTGCTGAAATTTTGGGGTGGGGGTGCTTAGAGGCAAAAATGACTGTTTTTGAGCCAGTAGATAGAGAATTCAAAGTTGTATAACATATCCAAAAATCAGCCTCCTAAATGAATTAGAAGGGGAGATTGTGGTTTAGGAAAACACTCAATCCCTACCACATCCGTAATACGAGATAAGATGCGATAAAATTGTGATAAAAATAATACAGATACTATTCCTCTGAATGTAAACCTGTCATGAACCTGTTTTTGACGTAGGATATGATTTTTGTTTTAAATAGAAGTTTTTATTTCAAGTTTGCAAATTCTTTTTTAAAAAATACGAATAAATTTATAGTAGAAGCTCGTGTTATTTATGAATCCAAACTAAAGAAAGCCTGGAATGGGTAAGTGTATGATGGGTGATCCCCCCCCCACCCATATCAAAATTTTTATTAAGATATGTCTACTTCGTTAGACTAATATATTTTTAACTAAGATATGTCTGCTTCGTTAGACTAATATATTTTAATTTAAGATATGTCTACTTCATTAGACTAAAGAATTTTTATTATTTAATGTAGAAATAATTATTTTTATTAATTTTCACGAATTTTTCTCATACATAGAATTGATCATTTCATTGATACCCAAACCAGTGGAGAGAAAGCTCCTCTCAAAATTAAAGTTTTGATCTGATTTCCTGCTTCTAGGCAGATTCTAAATTTATATCTAAATTTTTATTTGATATTTACTTTTGTCTACCATGTGTAGAATACTTTGTTTATTTTTTTATACTTAAATTTCTTTTTCAGTTATAGTAGGTAGATCTAGATACCTATTTGACTCATCTAAATTTACCTATCTGTAGGCAGATGTGTCGGTTCATGTTCCTGGTACCTATTTGGTTTTCTGTATTGTGTTTTTTACCTCTTTAAAAATCCATTCCCATATTTCACCCCTCCTGAGCTATCTGACATGAATTCGTAC
Source organism: Ferrisia virgata (assembly GCA_900060175.1). NCBI lineage: Eukaryota > Metazoa > Arthropoda > Insecta > Hemiptera > Pseudococcidae > Ferrisia > Ferrisia virgata. The sequence continues at coordinate 2,919 of FIZR01001444.1, forward strand.
CTACTTATCCAGAACATACTTACCCAATGACCTTTCCCCTCCTAATAACACCTACCTGTTCCAAGTCCATATCTCGGTCCCTTGTTATCCAAAACTATTTGTATAGGTAACACCTCAAGATGTGAGGGGTTTCCACCTTTTTGACTCTACAAAACGACTGTTCCTTCCCTATCTTGTCTCTAAATTGAGCTAGAAAGTTGAAATTTGGTATATAGATTTAGTGTAGGTCGTAGACGTGTCCTTTGGCAGTTTCGAATTTGCAGCCTCGTTGCACCCTCTCATAGCCCCGAAAATTAGGTTTATTGGTGGTTTTTTCTTATTTATACTTAATTTATTCCCCTCCAAATTGAGCTATGAAGTTGAAATTTGTTATGTATATTCAGCATCGGGCTTAGATGTGCTGTAGGAGGGTTTCAGCTGTATACTCCGATGTATACTTGTACCCCTACCACTGTTGAGGAAAAAAATTCCAAGAGTGTACATTTTCGTATTCTATGAGTAGACAATGAGAATGAGAGATTTAAAAAAACAATCACTTTTGGCGTTTTTTCACAATTTTCTGAAAAATTACGAAGGAAATTACTTTTGTGAAATGCTCCTCCTCCTCCTCCTCCTCCTCCTCCTCCCCACCCCCGAAATGGAGTTAGAAAATCAATTTTAAATGATTAAGGACAATATACGATTTTTCAGGGGTTCTTAAAGAATGTTTTTTTTTGTGCTTTTAGAAATTTTTTTCCAATCATTAAGACATTTTTTTTCAGTAAATTCTCAGTAAAATAGACCGAGGTACACACACATTCGTTCTTTTAAGGTCTGTTTTCCCTTATTCTATCCTTTTCGAGGGTCCTTAATTGGTACTTCAGCGTACAAAAATACAGTATGAATGAATGATTTGAAAAAAGAGAAAAATGAGAAATTACCTTCAAAGTTTAAAATTCATGAAATGTGTCTTTGTGATAAAATCTTTTTCGAAAAATCATTTCCTCAATTTTTAACAAATTTATTTTAAAGTGCATATAAAAAAAGAACTTTTTTGAATAACCTTGAAAAATTGTCTGTATAGGATAAAATTGAAAATTGATGCCCTAAATCCATTTCAGAAGGGCATTTCCCCCGAAAAAATTCCTTCGTGGTTTTTCAAAAAATTGTGAAAAACGTAATAAGTGAAATTTTTTAAAGACCACTGAAAAAAGGAAAAATGACGAAAATATCTCAACAAATAAAAGGGACACCTAGGACCCCAACTAAATATGCATACCAAATTTTAACTTCCTCGTTCAATTCGGAAGGGGAGTTAGGGGTTGGACAAACACAAAAAATAAGAAAAATCGAACGACCAAAAAACTAAATTTCTAGGACTGTGAGGGGATGCAGTGAGGTTGATAAGTTGAGACTCCCAAAAGGCACATGTATAACGCCTACCAAGTCCAATTTCAACTCCCTGGCTCAATTTGGAAAAGGATAAAAAAGGAGCAGCCCTTTTTCATGGTCAGAGAGAGAGGGGGGAGAGCGGAAACTACCATGTCTCCTCTCTTAATCGACTCGGGAGGTTGATTTTTGGCCATGTCATACAGCTTTGAATTCTTTATCGATTGGCTTAATGGTTTTCAACCCTCAGCACCCCCTCCCCCAAATTTATGCATCACTGAATTTTGACCTAAGGTCATCCCCACCCACATATATCTACTCTGCCACCAAGCTGATCCTATTGACGAAATTGGAGCGATTTTGGTCAGTATCGAGCTGAATAAGTTATTTTAATCTCCCGGAAAAAATGATAAAAATAAAAATCTGGCATGATCAAAAATGGTGGTAATGGTCTTCTACGGTCCCAAAACAGAGTTTGTTGATGTACCTGTTTGTCCGCTATCGGTCGATAGACTCTAATAGTGTGGTTTCCATTGACAATATGACATAGAAAATCAGGCAAAAAATTGGGTTACAGGGGCTGAAATTTGATCAGCACGAGGTTATTTCACAAACTATTGTGACCTCACCGTTAACAGATTTCCAAATAAAGCGAAATTCGGCCCACCCTACTGAACAATTCAAATATGTCCTTCATTTTATGAATATCAGCATAGGCGGTGATCGGACCAACGTTGTGGTGGGGGGAGGGGATTGGGTATTTTCGTTTCATAACTACAAAAAAAAAAGATGTGTGGGTTTCATGTTGATTTTTTTGCCTTCAATCCATCTTTTCATACATGAGGAGAATCGGAAACTATTGCCCGAGCAAAGTGAGAGCAAAAATTTTACAAAATAACACGAATGAAAGGTCTTAAAGTGAGTAATTGAGTATTTAAGTGCATCTGTGAACTGGAAAGTTGCAATTCTTTTACTTTACTTTTGCAAATGGGTAATTTTTAGATTTTTGTGAAAACATTTGGAAGGTGGGGGCTAATTTAGCATTTGGAAAGCTTGAGCACTCCGATGTCTCCCCTATTTCCGCCTGTTAATATCAAGCTCAGGGGTGGTTTTTGTTTTAGACAAATTCATTATTCGAAAAGTGCATTTTAAAGCAGCTAGGTAGTAGGTACCTACTTAAATAATGGATAAACGCTACAACAGGGTAAATATAATGATTTGCCCTTGGTTCGCAAGACTTGAATTTTTTCAGGGATTCGTTAAACATTTTACTCAAGTTCTGCTCGATACTGACCAAAATCGCTCCGAAAACTTACAAGTACAAATTAAGAAGGTAATGAATAACTGTATAAATTTATAGATTTTAGAAGAGGTGAGGGGAACGTTCTTAAATGTCAAATTAACGTTCACCGTACCGTTCCGACCTACTCATCTACATACAAAGAAAATCTATAAATAAAAATGAAAATAATAATAACAATTTTCACAAAACGTATTCACACCTCCGCTGAATGCGTCTAATTCATCATTCTATCTTGAATGTCAATGAGGCATAAATTTAGAGTGAAACCCGTGACTAGTTGCAAAATCACGCGCGACTATTTCAGTCCAAAATAAACATCTTTAAATTCCCCCTTTACGAATTAGAATAACGATAGGAAAAAAGAAGGAGAGAGAAATAGAGCGAGTGAAAAGAAGTAAAAACGGATCATCTCGCCAGGACTGCAGTAACCGATAATTCCAATTTGATGGAAATTATACGAAATGATTTTAATGGTATTGTTTACAGTGGGCTTTTGATGTGGCGTTAAAACAGCGACGATATTTTAGTAGGCAGTTGTCGGTGTTTATTTTGTAGTGGTCGATAGAATATGTTGGTTGGGTTGCAGGTTGAAGTTGAATTTAAGGCGTGGGTTAGTGTTGTTTTAAGATATGTTCTTATTTTACTTGAAAAAATGTTTCTTGCTTGCAACGAATGACATATATACAGTTTTTTGTTTTTTTTTTGTTTTTGTTTTATAAAACAACCAAACAAAACCGTTTTACGTTTGTTGATATTATACACGCATAGGGAGAAATGGAAGGAAAAAAAATGGAACCAATGCTTGAAAAATTCAATCAACCACTTTATCATGTTCGCAGTTCAAAACTGTCTATTTTTTTCTATACATCGCAGAAAATAGCAATTACTCTTTTCCATGTGTCATTGATTTGATCATAAATGTGTGTGTTCATGTGAGCCGCCTTCGCATCATTTTTCTTCTTTCTCGTGGTTTTTTTCTCGATATAATCTCCACCTTTTACTTCGCTTTGGCAGCAGCTGACGATGGTTCGTGATCTGAATAAAAAATGATGATTGTCGTTTCATTAATCTGGTGACACAACGATTTCTTTCGACATTCCATCAAGTAACCAACTCGGCACGTTTCGAAGCAAAAAAAAAAAATGTTTCCCGTTTTATCACGTAATTAGAGCTTTTTTTTTGTCGTGTAGTTATTTTTATTATACAAAGTGGGTAGTTATAGTTGTAATACGATACATGAGCATAAATTATAGGAAAACATTTAGTGTACCTAAGTTGTATGTATTTGAGTACACCCGGGGTAAATTTAATTACGAAATAAAATTTATTTGGAAATTATAACGATAAAAATTGGTATTTACCTCGGATTGTTGTTATACGTGTGTATTTTTTTTTTTTTTTTTAAATTAATATTCGATAATTTGGCTGAATTTCTATTGTTAGTTTGTTCGTTTGTAATACAATCATCGTGATGAAGGAACTTGTAATCTTAAATTCTTGATTCACTAAATTCTTTGCAATCTCAACAACTATTGAATTGAATTTCATCAGATTTGTTCTGTTTTCGATTAAATTTACCTTTATTTCATGAAATTGCATCGTAGATAGCGTTGAGAGGTTAGCTAAGTACACAATTTTCGGTCAACTATTCCACTATTTGTAAAAGTATAAATGATCTATATTCGATTCAGTACTTCATCAACCATTGTACGTCGTATCTTTGTGATGAGGATACAGGCGTATGTGTCTACATTTTAGTAATTTATTTGTTAAATTATCAGATCGATATGACCTTTACTAAAGTTATACGTATCTTCAAAAAATATTTAGATAAGTAGAAATAATCTCATAATCAGATCAATTATAAAGCTGTATTGAAAAATGAATCTGTGCGCCGCTCTGTCTCGCTAACCTCAAGAGAATCCTCAAAAACAAATTTTTTAACTTTATGTCGAAGAAATGAATTTGCAAGTAATGTGGTTCTGAAAAACAACGTGGACTGAACTTGTGCCCAACTTGATTCACAGAAAATTTAGAAGTAAAGATTGCGAAAGAAACACTAAATATTTATAAAATTATCATATTATTGAAAGTCTAATTTTCAAAATAGAAAATAATGAATCTGCAAACTGCTAGGTTCAGCAATTTCTCACAATAGTTTTCCCACTAAATCTACTCTACAGAAATCATTTTTCAATCACGATTGTGAACATTTTTATGTAAATTTATAAATTGGAATTTATAGCGCCGGAAATATGTATTTATTATGAACAAAGTGTTTCGACTCTTATCTATTTAATCATTAACTTTGAAAGTTTGAATCCAGTTGCAGTTTGCTGTTTGCTATTCCTGTAAAGTTGATGATTTCAACATTATGTCAACAATATTATTCTTGTCCACAGTCAATCAGATTTATATGCAACATACGTTTTGTTTTGTCTGTTTTCCTCATTTCAAAATCAAATGATTACAATTTCATGTTTATATTCCACTTTACACTTTCTTCTGTTATGTATTCAATTCAAAAGACCACCATTGATGTCTGGTCAGGAATGGAAGGACTAGTGAATTTTTTTTCTCTTTTTTGTTCTTATTCTCACAAATCAAAATTTCTGTTCTTGTTAAATTTGTTTTCATTTCGGATTTGTAAACTACATTCTCATTTTGGTCTTGTTCTTCATCGCATAGTGTTTGAAACATTGTTCTCGTTTTCTGTTCTCATTCTTTATTTAGTTTTGTTTCGTTCTCTGGTCTTGTTCTTGTTGGTTTTTACTTTTCAACTCAACCCCAAAATTTTTGATAATTCGACTAAAAATCGTCAAATCATTGAAATTAATTAATGAAAACGAAAGTAAGATTTCGAAAAAAAGTACTGAAATGTTCTTAAATTACAACAACCTAATTTTATCAACTAAAATTTAAAAAAAAAACGGAAAACAGTTATTTTTGTTTGTTCTTCAAAAATGGCAAAATTGCTATCATTGTTCTCGTTCTTCAAGTACTCAATTTCGTTGTTTTTTTTTCATTTTTGTTCTCTAAAATCGCATTTTCATTACGTTTTTAATTCTCAATTTTTCGTTATTCTTCTATTCCTGTACTTCGTCAATTTGTAAACAATGGCCTGTGAACCAATACGATGTCTTAAAATTGCTCAGCAAGAAATTACATTGGTTGGCAGGCATTTGTCCACAAATCGACCGAAGATCTCTTCATTAAAATGAACACTACTAAAAAGAACATAGAAGAATGGAAGATCTTCGACTCCTCGTAATTTTTTCTCGCTTTCTTCTGAATTTTTTTTAACAAAAACTATTTCTGGTCTTTAGTTAAACCGAAATGATCTGTAATGGCTGTAACAATTATGACAAAAACAAACGAATCGAAGAATAGAAAAATAACGGAAACAAAAAAAAACTGTAAAAAATAACAAAAAATTCGACAAACTATCTACCTACTTGAAAACCTACCTATTGTATTTGCACGATCCAGTTGATCGAGTCATTATTGCTATTGAACTATCCAGAAAAAGTTCCTACTTTTTGCGCATAACTCGTTGCCGAAAGTTGCACAAAGGCTTGTAGAGCGGCGAACAAGCTAACAACGAATTTCTGAAAACAGTGTATTGAACACTTTTGTGCCAATGAAAAGATAAGTGGCAGCAAATTAATCTGAACTTTATACGACTTTCCAATAGTATTATTTTCGTTTCGAATGCTTCACCGTTTACGTATCGAGTTCGCTTATTAAATTACGCGTGATCGATTAAATAACATTCGTCAGGTTTAACCCTTACGAGAATACGATAAAGATGATAACTGATGCGTTGACAATGAAAAATACATTCACGGACCAGAATTAGTAAATAGTAATTATGGAAATACCAACGAGAGAAGGTAATTAAATAATCGTACCGATAGAAGCTTCATTTATCGATATTTATTTTTATTCTATATCTTATCTGAATAATACGTCGATTACAAACTTATATGTCGAGAGCGGCGATGGAATCGTAGACACTCCAAAAGTGAATCAGTTAAGCGAAGAATCGAGCATCGATGTGTGTTTGTTAAGTGGTATTTGATTATACGTAACGTGTAGTTTGTTCGTACAAATATAGAACTTGGTAAAACACACTTGTTTCGAATTCGTATTTCAAGATAATTTCATCTACTGCGCCGTAATGTGGATTCAATTTTGAAAATAATAAAAGTATCGAAGGAAGATTTAAGTACATTTTTAGAAACTCTGATATTGATAATTTAATTCTCACCATTTGATTAAATTAGAGACGATAGATAATATAATGATGGGTTTATTTCCCTAATTAATAAAATTTCCATCGACGTTATGATGAAATTTTTATTCAAATCGTGTTTATTTGTCGTTTTACTAATGTTGTGTTTATGAGCCTCTCTATGTTTATCTTTTTCCGTTTCGTTTTCAGCCGGTGATTATCAATGTAATGTTATCATTTATAAGTGATACGTTGGCCTCGTGGTTTAGTGTTATGTTCTTTCTGATTAAATGTGTTACGTTGAACAGAAGCGCCTAAATCGTACGTGACTTATTCGAATGTGTTGTATTTTTTTCCCTCGCAGATTATGGAATGGTGTGGATGGGTGACATGTTGTTGCAAAATGATTCTAATGACTTGATGATGGAACAATCAGTCGATCCCGGATTTTTCGTCGATGCGAATTCTCAATCATTAGCCGAAGAAGATATACGATGTCGAAATCAAATGGTTCGTATTTTATTGTTTTTCATCTAGAGACTGTTTAGTAAGAACCCGTTAACAATGGTTTTTTTTTATACAGGGTATGGAAGGATTCATGATGCTGGAAGATTTAGACGATTCTCGATGGTACGTGAACGGAATGCAAGAAGAAATGATGCTTGATGGAGATCAGTCGAACTCTTCCAAGGTAGTAAATACGTCTACGCAAACCGGTCTTCAAAACGCTCCTCCAGGATCACGTAAAATTAAACCAGTCAAGCACCCAGGGTTAAAATTGCAAACTCCTATCGCCTACCAGAGAGATACAGACCTTAATGTAATACCTATACAGAAAGAAGGAAGAGGTCAGTATTCAGTAATAGCATAACCTTAATGTAGGCTCTTGTTTTCATCACGTTCGTATTATTATTATCAGCCGTATGCAAAAAATGTGGAGCTATCGGAGTTAAACATGCGTTCTATACTAGAGAAAGACGATATTGTAGTTTGGCTTGCGCTCGAGGTTCGGACGATAACGATGCTGGAAGCCAAGAAATGCCACAATCGCCTACAAACTCTCAATGGTCTTCAGAAGTACGTTCTACTATTGTTCGTGAATCGAATCGTTTATTTCGTGCTTTATTTTATTAAAACACTCGGCTGTCATCATTTAGGAAATGCCATCTGCACCCGTACCAGACGATCAACCATCTCAACCACCCGTTACTCCTTTTACCGCTACGAATACCACGCCACCTTCGTCATCATCGTCTTCGTCTTACGTAGCTCCACAAACAACACCTCAGTCATCTCAATTACCAGTACAAAATTCAACCGAAGCTCAGTTACCACCTGTATTTATTCTACCTCCTGAAGAGCCCCCGTTTCCATCGGGAAAAAAAGCACCTAGTTTGGCCTACAGTTATGATTGGACTCTTCAACTGACTGATCCTTATTTTAAGGCTGCTCCTACATCGTGTTTTAAGCATGTACGAGTTTTTAATTCGGCCTATCGTGTTAAATTTCATATATACGCCATAATATTTCGATGTTTTGTTCTCGTTAGGCTCCTATGGCTGATCTATGGCATTATATAGATGTGGGCTTGAAAGTCGAAGTTGAAAACACCGATAGTTATGATTTCTGCGAAGAGTTCCCCAATTCATTTTGGATTGCTTCTGTTTTACGTGTTGAGGGTGATTATTATATTACGAAGGCTTTTTACTCGTGCTTCCAAGAATTTTTATGCTTAAATTGCTGTATTATAATTTTTTTCAGGTTATAAAGCTCTTCTCAGATACGAAGGTTTTATTAGTGACGGAAGTAAAGATTTTTGGGTTAATTTATGCTCGTCCTCCGTTCATCCTGTTGGTTGGTGCGCAATTCGAGGAAAACCTTTAATACCTCCCAAGTGTAAGTATAGCCAACATGTTGTGATTACTTCTCGTATTTTTCTATCTGATCTGAAATTTTTCATCAATTATATGTCATTGATGTCAAAGATGAATGGAAATGCTGGAATTTCTTTTTTTACAATTGTTCTCGTATGGTAATCTTAACAACGGAGTAAAAAAAAAGCGATGGTTCCTTAGAAATTTCAGCACCACCTGTTTAGTTCCTATCTGATAAAAAATTAATATTAAAAATAAAGTAACTCTGCCTCATTTGCTTTCAATGCCAATGGAATAAACTGAAAAGTACGAAGAAATTAAAATCCATAAATATGTCAAAAATAATTTTACGAACTCGTCTTTTATACTGAAATCTCCTGCCTATCAAATATCACATACTTTATTAGCTTTTAATTTACATGTTAATTTTTTTTTTTTTTTTCGTTTCCAACTATCAAAGACAAATATTCTAATTGGAAGGAATTCTTAAAACGAAGGCTAACCGGAGCTCGAACTTTACCATCGAATTTCTATTCAAAAGTACACGACAGTATGAAATCTCGATTTAGATGCGATTTAACGGTCGAGGTTGTCGATAAAGATCGCATTTCTCAGGTCAAAGTAGCTACTATCGATAAAATAGTTGGTAAAAGGCTACAATTACGATACTACGATTCTAAACCGAACGTAGCCGATGGTAGGTTGAAAATGCTAGTTGAAGCAAAATAAATTACGTATTATTTTCAATTATTATTATTTCATCGTGATGTTTCCTTCGTGTAGTATTCTGGTGCCACGAAGATTCTCCTTTAATTCACCCGGTTGGCTGGGCTAAACGTATTGGTCAACGGTTAGGTTGCTCACCAGAGTATCAAGATCGTATTATGAAAGGTTTAAGAGAGAAAGATGATTCTACTGCTGATTTATTCGCCATACCTGAACGTTTTCCACTACCAGCGAATTGCTGCTTCCGCAAAGGAATGAAATTGGAAGCGATAGATCCTTTGAATTTGGCCGATATTTGCGTAGCAACTGTTATGGAAGTTAGTATCGTATTTCAGTTCATCTTCCATTGTGATTTTTATCAATTTAACTGAGGAACGTTCTGAGCTTTGGTTTTTCTCTTCTTCGCAGGTGCTCAACGAAGGATATTTAATGATTTGCGTTGATTTTTGGAACGACCAACATCCTTCCACTGAAGATTGGTTTTGTTATCACATGACATCTCCGTGTATATTTCCAGCTGGATTTTGCGCTCGGAATGATATCCCGTTAACCCCACCGAAAGATTACAATAATTCGGCATTCGATTGGATGCGTTATCTGCAGGAAACTGGTTGTATCGCGGCGCCTGCTCAACTGTTTAATCAAGTAATGGCTGCAATTGATAATTATCGAACCGAATTTATATATTTATATTATTATTAATTTATTGGTTTTATTACCACAGGAGATACCAGACCACGGATTCGAAATCGGTATGAAGTTGGAATCAGCCGATTTGATGAATCCTAGACTGGTATGTGTTGCTACAATTGTACGAGTAATAGGCAGACTGTTGAGAATACACTTCGACGGATGGGAAAAGGAATTTGACCAATGGATCGATTGCAACAGTTGCGATATATACCCTGTCGGATGGTGTGAATTAGTTTCTCATAAATTGGAACCGCCGTTCAGCGAATCTAAACCGACTTCGTGCGGTGAGTGGAATACGCCTCGTACCGACGACAGTATTTTACAAGCAGTCGAACACCGTAATGGGGTCATACTCGCGCATACATTTTAAAACATGTTTCATAAAACGCATTAATTCTTTAACAGACGTTATACCGTAGGGTTACCTTATCAGTATATTTTTTAACGAATTAATGTAAAGAATTTTCCCTCCTCGCCTTCTTCACGCTGTAAAACAATACCAACCGTTTGAATAATTTAGTCGATTTTCTATTCCAACTTAGGTAATCGAACAGGAGGATCTCGTAAACGACGTAGTAAAACTACCGCGACCGGTAATACACCGACGAAAACGCAGCAGCCCGTCGACGACATTAAAACTAACGAATTTAAAGCCATGAAAACTGAAGAATTCGAGAATAACGTGCCTGATGATAACGAATCTGAAAGCTTCGCTATGGAAAATTCAAATAGTTCTGCGGTCAATACGGTAAGACGAGAAAATAATACTGCCGATGATTTGTATATTAAGATTCTCATCAGTGTTATGCAACCAACAGCCGAAGAAATCTCACCAACAAGAATGGATATCGAATGCCCAATCTTCGAGTCAACCTAATATGGCCGGATCGACCATGAAAACTACTAAAAGTACCATTTTAGTGGTAAGAATTTGATCTTATGATTGTTTATGTGATCGTTGATGCTTATTAGTGGATAATTATATTTTTTATTATTATTATTATTTTTTATTTAGGAGCAGAATAATTGTACTCCGGAGAAAACTAAAATTATACCTCGATTGTCGGAGTGCAAAAGTAAAGCGATATCTATTCGGCCCGATACGTGGGATGTAGAAGACGTAGCGGAATTTTTGAAAACAAACGACTGCGCCACATATTGCGACGCCTTCGTTAAAAAGGTAACGTTATAATGTGATTAATCTGGGTTGAAAAAAATTATTAATTCCTATTTACACTCTGATTGGTTGGTTTATTTTTCGTAGGGAATCAACGGCAGAAAGCTACTCGAACTGAGTAAAGAAGAAGTGCACAGTTTGGCCGGTATGAAAGTAGGTCCTTCGTTGAAAATTCAAAATTTAATCAATCAGTTAATCATGAAGGTGAATCCATCTCAGAGACGTAATAAATCGTCTTTGAAGACAGTTTTATGATATTTATTCGCCATGTATTCCGGTGCGTAGACGCGAAATAAATAAATGAAAAAACAGTACAACAAGGCAGGGAGATAAAGTAGATTATAGTGAGTTCGACAAATCGATGGTACTATGCAAATAATGCTTTCTCGAAATACGAATTATTATTTTATAAGATATTTGTAATCGTCACGAGTCTGAGAATTAATGACGATATACGTACGTAGTAATATTTGTTTTAGTTATTTTTATTATAATATATTGTTTTTCTCCATTTAGCTTATCAAAGTTTAAATAAGTCAAAAATTCTTCGAAATATAAAGAATTCCAATTAGCAAAGATTCAAGATTCGTGTATTCTTAAGATGTACAAAAACAATTAACCAGTATGTAAGCTATTATAAGAATCGTTTATATTTTAACAATAAGGTATTTTTAAAACGAATACGAAAGTAATTATTATCGCTAGGAATGGTGTAATATTATTTATTACTATCGGATGTGAAGAAAAGATCGCGAAGTTCGCATCGAGGCGACGTTTTATCATTCGTTTTTTTTTTCTTTTCACAATAACGTTGATATTTTTTTTTTATTTCGAAGATTGATATTTTTATTTATTTCTATGTATTCTTTCAGTAACGTAATATGCAGTTTGGTTAGCGATATTTATGATTTTTTTTTAGGCTTTATATTTTTTCCTTTCTCTCAGTTTGATTTTGGATAATTTTGTCATTAATGTAAGTACTACGGATGAATTAATTTTTGTTTTTAATAATCAGGGTATTACGAAAATGTTAATGGTACTATTTATAATTCGATGATAGTTGGAATGATGTTCAATGTTTTGAAACTTCGTATGGTTGTGTGTTTTAAATTGATCGTATCTTTGACCAGGCGGGCAAATGTTTTTTCGTACGTCGACTTTTTCTATAAAGAAAAAAAAAGTAAGAAAATAATAAAATTTCTTGTTTATGTATCGAGAAAACAGTACGAAGTAAAAGAAGACATGTGATGTGTAGTTCAAGTTTAATTTTAATTGATATATTTATCGTAATTTTTTTTTTTTTTTTTCATTTTTGCGATAAGATGTATATATATTTATTAATTTATGTATCGCGTAACTATTCATAAGTAAACGCAGTGATTAGGATAAACAATAATAACAGTAACAGAGAACGAAAACTTTCACTAGTATTACGATTGGACAGAGATGAGGAAAATTTTTGCAGTAGCGTTGGTATGAAGCAGCTTTTTAAAAAACTTCCATATTCACCCCAAAAGAGGATAAAAAAAAAACGTAGCAGTACGAACGCTGGCACGTGTATTTTTTTAGCCATGAATCCATGTTTTTTATATAAAGTTTTAAAATAAACAAAATACACGATTTTATTTATAAAAAAAAAAATGTATTACAACCAACCACGAATTGAACAAGTGGCGGAAAAATCAATCGCATTTATAATATTTTTCCATCTTTCTCTTTAATCATTCTATAAATATTCGTATTAGTTAATTTCAGCGATTAGAAATAATAATTCGTACGAAAATCGACACGTTTCGCCTGAAACGAATTGGTAGAAATTTGAATTTCAACGGAATTTTCGACCAACGTGTAAATAACGCCATGTGATCGTTTCGATCCGGCGACGAGGTAACACTGCGTTGTAGTACTACGCACAATGGCAACGCTGTTACCAGATGATTGTACGACGCAGAAAGTAGTTCCTCGAATTGAGCACAATATTACGCAATTTTTTCGATATTTTGGCGAATTTAAAATCACAATTCGCATAATCGGTGCTTTTTACGCGATTTTATAACGTTTTACGAATTAAACGCGTGTAATTTACGTAAAATAAAGGTGAACGTATACAACGTATGATACTATGATCGGCGTGGTATACAGCTGTTCCCGGTTCCCGCCAAACATCAATTGAGTAGTGTCGTGGTTCCGACGGTAGGAGTGGTTATATGTGTGTAATTTCTGTTTTATTATTTTATCTAACGATTGTAATATTCAAAAGTTGCCGTGAAAAAGTTGTTTTTCAAAAAGAAAAATGACTACACTTGACAGGGGCGAGGAAAAATTGAAATTTGACGACTTGCCGCAGCATTACGATCAAAATGATATAAGCGGATATTGTAGGTGAGTACTAAATAGCCTAATTCTTTTATTGTCTTGCGCCTTCTCTGGTTTTCACACTGTATCACATGTTTTCTGGCATGATTTTAATTACAATTCTCGGTGCGGTTAGTTTTTTTCGCGTATACAATGCTTAATCGCCTTATCGTACCATATCGATGTAGTTATTAAATGAAAAATCGCTTTCGGTTCGATTTTCCATTTCTATTCGAATTCGGTTGTTGTTGTGAATAAAGTTTGTTTATTGTAAAGTGAAGCAATATGAACGTGGCGTTATACTTCGCCGGTGTCAGCTGTTCGACGCCATGTTTTTATGAATGACTCACGTAGTGATATTGATTTTACGTAATTTTCACAAATTATTATCAATCATTTTATTGTAAATAAATTACACTTTCGAGTTTCGATCTAACGTACTGCGTAGGGTTGTTTCTGTGGAATATTTATCAATGAATTCGATACGAGAGACACCGTTAGTGTTTGAACGTTTCGGTACTGATAAAAAATACAGACTAATTTGATTATCAACCAAAGTTCGGTTTTAATTTTGAAACGTATAAAGTATTTTATATACGATTAACGTCTTTCGAAATATTACATCGTTTTACCAACCAGTATTGTTTTCGTGATCGATATTTTTATTATTTTTCGCGCCAATCGAACGCGATATAAAAAAAATACTCGGGAGTGTTTGGTGTCGTAATCGTGTACGAATATATTGAAAGAAAATTTAGGGCATCTGTTCGTCGAGGAAATGAAAAATAAACCGAATGTTTTTTATTACATACATGTACTAGGATGGTAAACCCCATATACACATGTACTCGATCTAGTACTACGTTTAAATCACTATGTCCATGTACGGTAAACTATTCTGTACTAGTTTTTAGACATTATTCGATCAATTAGCACTAATGTTGTGTTATTTTTTTTTTTTTTTGTTCTTTTGCTTTCCACCGTTTAGTTTGAATAGCGAAAAAGCCGAATCTCCGGTTACGCCGAACATATCTCGTACGACAACGACGACAGCTGCTGTCGCATCGGTTCTATCAAACGCTGGAAATACACCGCCGTCGTTAGATGAGAAAAGGATGCGGCGCGAAATTGCCAATTCCAACGAACGACGACGAATGCAGTCCATAAATGCTGGATTTCAATCGTTGCGTACATTATTACCTCATCATGAAGGAGAGAAACTTAGCCAGGTAAATTTTTTAATTCTATTCCTTGGTGCTGTCGAAAATCGCTCCGTTTATGTGTAGTTATTAATTATCGTATGCACGTAACGATGCAAATACCTACGAGAATCCTTCCACTGACAGTAAACCCCTGATAAAGATGGGAGACCGAGGGAGGGGGGGTACAAATGCTTTTTTGAATACATAAGCTCGTATTCTGAACTTTAGTGGAATTTATTTCTCAAATGCTGTAATCATAGAATACGTACACATGTTGTACTCTTCGACCAATCTTGCATATTTCATTTTTCTTCACCTTCCATCAGCTCCAGCCAGCTCTCTGTCTCTCAACGCTACGTTTATCGTTTCAAAAACTCGATGTAAATATTTGACAAATGGAAGGTGCATTTGGTCGTAATCCCAATACGATGCACACCTGATGATCTGGATTGTATATTGTCCACCGTACCCTGTACCCTGTACCCTTCCACCTTTTTTCGCGACCCTACCCATTACCTCGTATGTGCCTGCCTTCCAGTATTATCGTCGTTTTTTCAACATGTACATAAACGTATGTGTAAGTTGCGCACCCTACAAGATTAGCATCTGCTCCGTTCTTTCGTGTTGTGTGTATTTATAAGTACACATTATTCGTCCATGTGTGTATTTTCTTCGAGCGAACAAAACAAAAATATTAAAAAAAAAAATACTTCCAAGGAGTGAGGTATTATGAGAAAAGAAGTGTGTTGAATGTGTTTTGTTGAAAGAATAGAAAACTTATTTCCTCCCTTCGCTTGTCTCTTCGCACCCACCACTATCCTTATCGTAAGATTGTTTTGTTTTTTCATTTTCCTTCGAGGATTGTTTACGTTGCTTGATTATTTTATGAAAATTTTCTACATAATACCCAATCTGCGTACAGGCGAAAGCAGCATAGAAACGTGTAAAATGTGAGAAAAGTGATGAATGAACAACGATAAGAAATTTTTCCAAAACACGTGCTTGATATTTGTAAATTTAATTTTTTTTTTTCGCCCTCGCAGAATTAACTTAACTTTACTGATCAGCAAAATGAAAACATATCGACCACCCTGTAAGAACCCAGAGTTTTGCTTAGATTGCACCAATTGTTCGGTATATTTTTTACTACGCATAATTCACAATCCGAAGGTCGAGTTACAAAAAAATCGTTGAAATTGGTGCTAACATTGCATCATTGTTTTTTGGTTTTGTTTTGGACCTAGATGCGAATAGTGAGTAGGATGGGGCTAAAATTCCCTCATTTGTGTAAAAATGTGACGTAACAATCGTTGACCGAATAAAATAAAGAGAGTATGTTATGAAGTTTGTATACAAATTGGGATTTGTTGATCAACGTTTTCTCTGTCGAATTTTTGATCTCGATTTTCCACGCCATATTGTTTATATATTAACAAGATCCGTTGCGGGGTCGTAGAAGACCGTTGAAACCAGTTTGGGTCATGTCAGAAATGTATTCCTTTTTATTTTACCCCCCCCCCCCCCCCCCCAAATAACAAAACTATACTTGTTCAGCTTGATACTGACCAAAATCGATCAACCCCCAAATAACAAATACCACTTATTCGGCTCGATAGCGACCAATATCAGTAATATTCAAGCAATAGGTTTAGATTGTGAGTGGATTCAATATACATGAGTGGGGATAGCCTTGGGTTAAAATCCAGTAATACTCAAATTTGGGAGAGCGATACTGAGGGGCTAAAATATCAAAAATTATTGGTTTTCAAACCAATGGATAGGAAATCAAAAGTAAAGTAATGTATTCAAAAATCAGACCGCTACGTCAATTAGGAGGGGAGATACGGGGATTCCTTCCTGTTTTGACATCGAAAAAAGTAAGCTCCACACATATCTCTCCTCCAAATTAATGGGATTTTATATATGCTTTTCGAAGGCTTTGACGTTGCGGACCCATTACACCTCCTACCTCATAGCCTTGAAAAATTATTGTTTCTGGTCAGAATCGTTTCACGCATAGCTCCTCTCGGAATTAAGGTAGTGAGTTGAAATTTGGTGATTTGATTTGGTTGGTCTTTGATGTGCATTTGGGTGAGGAGGGGTTAGATTTTGCAACCCCCATGCACTCCCTTCCCCCCTCACAGTCTTGAAACATTACTTAATTGTTTTTGGTCAGTTTTTCTTATTTTTCGAGTTCGTTTCACGCATATCTCGCCTTCGAATTAAGGTAGAAAGTTGAAATATGGTAAGTAGATTTTGTTGGATCCTTGATGCACATGGGGGGGGGGGTCGATTTTGCTGCCCTATTGTACTCCCTCACCATCCAGAAAAAGTAGTTACTCGTATTTTTCGCGATTTTGGGACGCATATCTCTCCTAATTGAGCTAGAAAGTTGAAATTTCGTATGTTAAATTAATAGGGGTACTGTATGTGTATTTTGAGCGTCTTAGACTTTGCAGCCCTTTCTCAACTTCTCATAGTTCTAAAAAAAAAAAAAAAAAACAGTTTTTGGGCGTTTTTTTTTTACGAAATCTCCCTTCTGAATTGAAGTAGGAATTTAAATTTGGTACGTAAATTCAGCAAGGGTGTTTTAGTTATTCACTGCAATATCTACATCGCAGATCGATCCTTTTTTTTTTTCAATTCTATAAATGGAATAATTCGCATATTTTTTATATTTCACGCAAATCAACTCTAAAAGCAACGTATCGCAAAGCTTTTCTTTTTCTTAAATTTTGAAATTTTTAAATGACGAAAACTATCAAAAATCTGAAATTATTACATAAGTATACTTATTAAAATTATTTTCAAATGAAGAAATATTACTTTTTACCCTGATTTTCTATGTCATATTGTCAATGAAAACCAGTTTATTACGCTGGATGAACGGGACGAGGGGGGGGATATCAACGAAATCCGTTTTGGGATCCTGCAAAACCATTAGAACCATTTTTAACGATCTGAGATATTGATTAATATGTAATTATTTTTTTCCCGAAATTATAAATTATTTGCACCGACCAAAATCAATTAAATTTGGGAAATACGCTTAAATTGGCGTTGGATTTGATATTCTGAACTGAGGATGGCCTAGGGTCAAAATTGAGTTATGCTCAAATTTGGGAGAGGAGATGTTGAGGCTCAAAAATTGCTTAGATGGTTCCTTTTTGAGGCAGTCGATAGAAAGTCCGAAAATCAGCCTGTTAAGTCAATTAAGAGATGAGATATGAGGGGGGGGGGGTTCCCCCGTTTTTGATCTTGAAAAAAGACTGTTCCTCCACTATCTCCCGTCCAAATTGAGCTCAGAAGTTGAAATTTGGTATGTGACTTTAATACAGATGCTGAATGTACCTTTTTGGGCGTTTAGCCCCCTCTTCTGAGCTCCAAAGGTGTAGTTTTTTGGTCGGTTTTACATATTATTTGAGTTTGTTCCTTGTATAACTCCCCTCCAAATCGGTTAGATATGCCTTTTTTGTGGGTATGCATCAGCTATTTTACTCCAATATCTACCTGTACCCCTACCACTGTTCCAGAAAAAACATCTCTGAGAGCTCCTTTTTTTTTTTGTTCCACGAACGGTCAATTCGAATATCTTCTTAATGTGTGAAAATCACGCTCAATTTTTTTTTTCACATTACGATAAATTTAATTACTTTTTTAAAAATGAAATTTGCAAAAAAATTCCAAACATGAAAGTCATTAAGAAGTACTTATTTATCTTGAAAAAAATTTTAGTATCGTGAATTTTAAATGCGAGCCAATTCCGAGTAAAATGAGAAAATTACGATGATAAAACTTTATAAATTGATATATTTTATTATATCATCATACGCTCTAATGCATTTCATAAACAACACAAAATGAAAATACCAAAATATTTCATTATTCAAAATAAAAACAAAAAGACAACAGCTTTCTAATTACCTTCGTTCGTGTTCGTCTCTCCTCGTATCTTCCTGCTGTCCAACGTAATTGTTCATCTATCTCTTCTATCCCCCTCAACCCACCCCCACCCCTTCCCCCTCTTGTACTTTGGCCAGTTCCAGGAAAAAATAATTCATTACGAAATCGAGTTCGTAGAAACGAAAACGAAATATCCTTCGTACCTTGGTATAACAATAGGTACATTCATTTGGCAAATTATATCGATAATTTAGTTAATGAATTTAACGTTAGAACGTCTTTTTATTTTTCCATCATTTTCTATCTCTGGCATTCTTTTGTAATTGCGTACTACATACGATTATCGCCTCACCTTTAATCCCCCGGTCACAAGAAGTACAAGCTAGATATATAGAAGGCTACCTTTTCTTTTTCTTTTTTCATTTTCATTTTCATTCCTTCTACGTAGGTATATTTTTATGTACGCTGGTCTCAAAAAAATATATATATATGTATCTACTCGTACACATCGGAATATGTTTTTTGTTTCGGTCCGAGTCTTAATAGTGGTTACACACTCGCTCACACTGTAGTGGTGAAATTTCATTAGCTACAATAGGCATTTGACCTTACACGCGACATCGGAAAAACGACTATTAATCACCGGCGTAAATTTACGTCTTAATCCATTCACCCTTGCTCGATTTATTAACATTGCGCGTCATACGTACCTACTACCTATACTTGTATGGTGATACCAGTGAATTGAGAATGTGTAGTGAGCACCACACTACAGTACACTATACGGAGACAGAATGGGAAAAAGAGTACAGTGGAGGAGGAGAAAATAAACACGTATACAATCGTACATAGACATACTACAAACACGCTACTACTATTATTATAGTATTCTTTACTATACTCGTAGTATACAATAATACAAAGTAGTATACGTACATTACCTATATCGATGAAGAGGAGGAAATTGAGAAGAAGAAAGAAAAAAAACACGACGACGAAAACCTTATCTTATGGCGAAGAAAAAAAAAACGAATCAAAAAAGGGGAAGAATGGCAATAGGTAGAAATCTCACCGAGGGTAAAATTAATAGCCCTAATTTATAATATTTGTTTGCTTTCGACGTGTATATGTATACGTTGGTAGTTTTCCATGGAAATGGTTACTGCTGGCTTGAGATGTATGTTACTACGTAGACATAGGTACGTACGTATTACGAGTAAAAGTAGCGTATATTTTTTGTCGATGGCTGCGACGACGCAGTATGGCAATGCACCAGTATACCGGAGCTCTCTTATGAGAGTATTCGAGTTGCTTGATGGAATTTTCCACGCGTAGAGACTTATGTACTTAGACTGTAACGTACGTACCTACTACCTACATATGCAAGCGTATAGAAGATGTATGTAGAACGTAGATGTATGTAAGTAGAGAAGTACATTCATATGGAATGGAGAGAGAGTATAATGTTGGTATATTTAGCGCACAACCGACCTTACTACGGTCGTTGGTTTGTACGTAGATGGACGTTCGGAGAGCGGTGAAGACAGACAAAAGAGAGGGTATAGTGGTGGTTGTAATATGTGTATACTGTAAGTATGTGCTCGTCGTAGTCGTCGTACTTCTACACTTATTCGAAATAAATAAATAAATTGATAAATACGCGACGATAGTTGGCGAACGCGTATGTAGATAGATACATGTACATATTTGTGTATATGTATCTATGTACGCGTTGTCGTTTTCTTCTCACGTTGGTTAGAATCGTCGTTATGTGTATTGGGAGAGGTCGACGATTCAGCACAAACTATTCTAAATGACAGACTATACTACCTATAAACTTGATGACGTAACTGTTCGTTATTCATTAACGACGACGACGACGTCGTAGATGTCTTCGTCGTTGTATTACGTGTAACGGCGCAATTGGGTGAAATGGTATCATCGTAGTAGTAGCAGTCATATGGTGTGTTATCTACGCAATGGTATATATATATGTATATATATGAATGAAATATGTATCTAGCTATTGAGAGAGAAATTAGTGTAACCTTTGTAAGTTAGCTCAACGGTGGTACAACTGTGAAAAATTCTACACAATTTTTTAAAAGCCAAACGAAAATTGTTTATTTTGTACCTAAAATTATTACGATTCCTAAAATTTGAATGCAAAACTTGTTACATCAAGATCCACAACTTCTTAGGATTTCAACATCCAAGATAGCTTGATACTAATGAGAAAACAAAGCGTATAAAATAAGGCACGTCTACAACCCTTACTAAATCTACCTATCCTTTAACTCGATTTCAGGTAGAATTACGTTAGGAACTAACCCAAAAAAACAACAGAGTTCTTTTTTTTGGAGGTTGGAAAAGGGTGCAAGAGATGTACAAAGTCGAGCCACCGGAAAGGCACATTTAGCACTCTACACACCGAAGGGTATCTACGGTCAAGATAGATGATTTTAGCCCGTCTTCATGCTCTGAAAATTATCATGAAACATTGTAAGAGATCTCAAAAAGAAATTTTCGAGCTCAAGAAATACCCTACTCAACTTCTCCGATGTAGTGAAATAACGATCATTTTTAGTTTGATTTTCTATGTCATATTGTTAATGAAAACAAGGCTATTAGGGTCTATTGACCAACGGCGGATGAGGGGGGAATATCAACAAAATCCGTTAAGACAATTTTTAGCCTTGTCAGATATTTATTTTTATTATTTTTCCCCCATTTCCACCGCTCGATACCGACCAAAATCGCTCCAATGTGGTAAATCGGCTCAGTTTGTGGTGGCGGATTAGATTCATATGAGTGGGGATGAACTTGGGTCAAAATTCAGTCATGTTTCGATTTGGGGTGGGGATGCTGAAGGGCCAAACCCGCAAAACATTGCCCCTTTCTAAACCAATTGATAGAGAATTAAAAGTTGTATAACATATCCAAAAATCAACCTCCTTAGTCAATTAGGAGGGGTAATATGAGGGTTTTACCCCTGTTTGAGCTTGAAAAAGGGCTGTTCTTTCTCTATCTCCTCACCAAATTCTGCTAGGAAGTTGAAGTTTGGTGTGCTTATGTAGTTGGTACCCTCCATGTACCCTTTGGGGTTCCGACTTTTTAGCTCCATTGCACCTCCTCCAGCCCCCCAAAAAGTGATCTTCAATCGGTTTTTCTTATTTATTAGATTTGTTCCTCGCATAACTCCCCTCCAAATTGAGCTAGGTAGGTGAGATTAGTTGTGTACATTTAGTAGAGGTCCTAGATGTGCCTATTTTTGGGAATTTCGACTTTTCAGCCTCATTTCACCTCCTCGCAGCCTCAATAAAAAGGGTTTTTTGGTCGTTTTTTCTTATTTTTTTAGTTCTTTCCTCGCATAACTCCCCTCCAAATTGGGCTAGAAAGTTGAAATTAGTTATGACGTCTGTAGGGACCTGTGATGTGCCTTTTAGGGGTTTCAAATTGACCCCTTCCTACCCGTAACACTGATTAGGAGAAAAGCGCGATGCTTTTTTTTTTTTATTAATTATAAAACCGTCGTGAATGCGTGTTTATGCTAGAAAATTTAAATCAACTACAGTGTGAAGGGGGAGAATAGGACTAATTTATACCGGAATGTAAAAAAAAATTGTTAAATTTGTAGAAATGTATAAAAGATACTAGAAAAGGTACATGAATTCTTTTCTCTCTAAAATGTGTGTCTTGACGGGTACTTACTCCTGGAATTATTAACCTGATTTTCTATGCCATGTTGCCAATAAAAGCTAGGCTATTAGGACGGTCTTTTTGATGGAAGGGAAGGAGAGAAATATTAACGAAATCCGTTTTGTGGTCCTAGAAGACCATTACGACCAACTTTGGATTTAACGATGTCAAATATTTCTTTTTTTTTGTTTGTATTTTTTTTCTCCTTCGAAACCAAAAATTGTTTGTTGAGAAATATGTTTATTTGGCGGCGGATTTGGTATTCGGGAGTGTAGTTGACCACTGGTCAAAATTCAGTTATGCCCGAGTTTGTGAAAGGATATGCTGAGGAGAGAAAATTGCAAAAAATATTCCTGTTTTGAGCCAATCGATCGACAATTGTAAGTTGTATAACATATCCAAAAACCAACCTCTTAGATCAGTTTGGAGGGAAGATAAGAGGGAGGTTCCCTTGTTTGATCTTGAAAAAGGACTGTTCTCCTTCCCTATGTCCCCCCCCCCTTTGAGCTAAGAAGCCAAAATTTGCTATGTAGATTTAGTATAGGCCCTAGATATGTCTTTCTGGGATACTAAATCTACTTATAACATTTCAACTTCCTGGCTAAATTTGGAGGTAGAGTTACGCGAGGAACAAACTCAAAAAAATGGGAAAAACGTGCCAAAAAAACTACATTTTTGGGGACTGTGAAGGGTTTCAATAAAGCTAAAAAGTGGAAGCCTCCGAAAGGCATATCTATGACCTATACTAAATCTACATTCCAAATTTCAACTTTGTAGCTCAATTTGGTGAGGATAGGGGATAGGAAAACCATATTTTCAAATTCAAAAGTAGGAAAACCCCTGATATCTCCCCTTCTAATTGATCCAGGAAGTTGAATTTTGAGTGTGTCGTATAACTCTGGATTCTCTAACGAATAGATCAAAAGGGAACTATTTTTGCAGTTTTAGCCCCTCAGCACCCCTTCTTGAAATTTGGGCATAACTTAATTTTGACCCAAGGTCGTCCCCATTCATGTGTATCTAATCTGCCGCCAAACTTAGTCTATTGACTAAATTAGAGCGATTTTGGTCAGTATCAATCAGAGCAAGTGATTTTAGTCTTCGAAAAAATTCGTAAAATTCGTAAAAGTAAATATCCGACAGCGTCCAAAAAGGGTCGTTTCATCCTCCGTAGGTCGACAGACCGTAACAGCCTAGTTTTCATTGACAAAACTAACCTGAAATTCGATTTCAGCGAGTGAAATTATCTCCTTCTTGACACTTTTCACGTTCGTTTTGCTCAAATTTTCGATATTTCATTGTCTGCTCTAATTCCCAAGTGTCAAAACATGTAACGACTTGGGAAAAAAATTCCAAAAAAAGTTGAATATTCATAATTTATGTAAAATTATCGTATAAAGTGTCTATAAGAGGTAAATGATGAAAGCGTGATCGAAAAAATTTGAAAAAATTGCCCTGGGTGGTCCCTGATATGGTCGAGCATTCTTGTAAGTTTGAAAAAATTCGGTCTAGAATTACAGAGTTTAAGAATTTATAAGCTAAACTCGTATTTCGATTACATTTAAGGCAATTCAAGGGAGTCGGATTGCAATACGGGACCAAAAATTTTTACCAGCGAGTTTTCAAACCGTAGAGAACAACTTCTACTTGATAGTTTGAAAATCCCAGCCATGGTTCGATTTACCCCTTCTTACCCAGCTATGCTCTTTGATAAAAATGATAATTTTGAGTTAAATATTATTATTATAAGTCCCCAAATAGTGGTAGGTAGGATGAATGGAAGTTTGTTGGTTCTTGTTTTTACATGTCAGTTCTGAAGAGTGAGGATGAGAAAATTCTATGTACCTTCTTGCCTGAATTTTTTTTTTTAATTCAAGTCTTTAGCTCCCCCTCCCCTGCGTATTAATTTCTTAGCATTAACACACCTTTATAACGATTAGTGGTGTAGGGGAGGGAAGTAGACTGAGGGTGGTTCTTGCGCTCGAAAATTTTTTCTCAGGTCCCCCACAATGTTCCATGATAATTTTCAAAATTTGAAGACAGAGTCGAGTCGCCTATCTTAACCATAGGTACCCGTTCAACACTTCATTTCAATTTTTTAAGTAAACCCGAAAGACAAAATAAAATAAAATGAAGTGATATCAATTAAAAAAAAAGAAAAAACTGGACCAACAAAGAAAGAATTGCTTGAATGAATGATCTACTGCAAGCTGAAGTAGAAATGAAAATGAGGTAGGGATAGGGACTTGTACGGTCGTACCAAACCAACATCACCTTTTTTTTCTCTCAATTTGTATACGATGACATGATATGTCATTTTAGGTTAGGCAAGAACGAAAGGAGGGTAGGAAGGAGGAAAAAAAACTCGACCTTATAACGGTTCAGGTAGGTAAGGTAAAGAGTACATGTATCGTGCATATAACCGACAAATGCCACTGCTGTCGAAAAAGAATTGTAGAAAAGACGTTGTTTTTGTTTATTTGTATGCGTGTACCGGCGTACCTACGCTTATGCGATTGTTTATTTGCGAATTTAAATCGAAAAAGAAAAAATAAAACAATTTCCGGGTAGGAAATGAAATAGAATTCGATTGACAGAAGCTTTCGTGCATTTTAAAGCAACGAGTTGTATGCTTTTGAGAGAAGTTGGCGTAGAAAAAAAGAAAATATTTTTGATGATAATTGAAGATCGCAAGGTGTGTAGTGTTCAAATAAAATGCACGATTCGTATTCTTCTGTTATGATTTTGAACTATTATTTTGCAACGTGTCTGAAGTAGTAAGTTTTATTTGGATCGTATGATGTGTAGAAACTTGATGAAACTTCGAGTAAAATTCATTTAAAATAAGATTATTATGAAATTGAAAATAAATTGTGAATTTGAGGATGTATGATTTCATCGTACATCTCGACAAAAACTAATCTATTCAATTGCTGTAGAGCTGTGGATAATTTCGAACCTGATCGTATCATTCGAGATACTCTTCAAATTGAATTCTAAAAAATTATATAAAATATAAAATTCATGAAACGAATGTTCCTATTAAATTATGTAGAAAAAAAAATCCAATCGAAATGTACATTGAAAATTTTATTTTTACTTTGAAAAAAAATTTCGATTGTTAATTGTGCAGTAAATGGGAGAAAATAATCGAACACATTTGAATCCGTAGTGCTTTTCGAATTAATTTACATTGCCAATGGAAATTTTGTTTTAAAAAGCACTTAAATAAACAAGGGAGGCAGCGAGATTAGAAAAAATTTCAATGTTATTTTTACCTACGCGAGCGTAAAAAGAAAAATAAATCTGGTGGGAAAAAAATCGTGAAATAACAACAAAATGGTGCAGCATATATGTACGTATATCCTACATACTTGCAAATAAATCAAAAATATCTGAGTATATCGAATAGAAAAACATCAACAGTGAGAAGTACAATGAGTAAAATGTACATCGATGTAAAAGACGAACAAAAGCATCCCCCTTTCACCTCCTTCCTTCCTAATCATTTCTTACGTAATAGAATTTCCTTTCAACCCGCTACCACCTTACGTTTATATATTTTCACCTTTTCAAAAAAGGATGACGAATGTTGGAGAGAAGACGCGCAGGTGATGACGATATTTTTAACAATATTCCCCTCGAATTGAAAAGATGCGAGTAGTCAAACGCTTGCTTAGTTGCCTTTTATATTGGAGTTTGTGTAACGATTATACACACAGCGGATCATCTTAGTTTGTGTTATACATGCACACATACATATCTGTGTGTGCATGTAGAATTTCGCATGGTATCGGAATTTCGAGAATTCTACTCGCGAAATGCGAGTAACCGGTGAAAAATTGTTGGCTCGTTGGTGTAAAAAATCAACGCGCCAGCGAGAGAGAAGAAAGAGTACAGAACGTCGTCGTACATTGTTGTATGTTTGATACCTACCAATCTACCTACCTGCGTATATTGTATGTATTGTACATCGCTACATCAGTCGATACAGATGTATTAAGTTGATATGGTAACTGGTGATATGAACGCCGCGACGGCGGCACCTATAAATAAAGAAAGAAGAGCGAGAGACGAAGAGTCAGACGACGACGCAGTACCAGCTACACTTACGACGGCGAGGACGCCTGACGTGTTCGAGTTGTATACAAATAACAGCTGACAATTATGTATGGCGTGGTTTGTGTGTAATATTCATTCACTGGCTGTATGATGATGTACCTCATCAACTTACTATGACGCTCACCCGAGCATTCGTATTTTTACACAAGCCAACTTCACGTCCGAGAAGAATATTTTTCGGTTTGTTTTCGATGGTTTTTGAAATCGCTGCCAGTGTTGAATTTGAAGTTCGACTTCGTCAATCGACGTCGTTTAATTCATGAAGCAAATCGATATTTGGATTATATGTAAATGTAAAGCTTCGCTGAAAAGCTCTACTGATTGTGGATACCTTTTAAATTACAGAAATTCTTCATTTTCACCTAGCACCCATCATCTGTACCAAAGATAACACCTGATATCCCTTTTGGTACGATTTATGTGGAAAATGACATAACGTATGGAAATACAGACTTCAGGGGACAACATTATATAAAAAATCACAGAATGTTGTCTCTGGGGTACATAAAGTTGCTTTTATTATGTTTTGATGTTTGGTTGTGCTTCTAAGCATACATGGGGCTTTCCACCAAGCTCGACACCAGAGATATTTTCGAGAATGGGACAAGCAGATTTCCTCCAGAATGCGACCAAATCTCAGTGCGATTGATGAGAGTTCAAGTTAATGCACTATGGTGCAGTTTCTCTGGCACGGTATTAATTTTTTTTTTTCATAATGGTCTGAACACGGTTTAAGCATGGAAAATAATAAAAAATCAAGGAAACGAAGGCAATCAGCAAATTTTTTCTTGAAATGATGATAAGATGAACCAATAGTCAATTAATCAGCCAATTTATAGATCCTTTGATGAAGAATCCTGCCGTGGAGGAAAGGAATGATGAAGAGCTGATATTTAATCAACGTTCTTTATCTACGCTTCCATATTGTTGAAATCTTCAATTTTTCTGAGTATCTGCAACATCAGCTTCATAAAAAAGATGATTGAACACGTGCATAAAAGTAATAATTACTGGTAGCACAATAATTAGCAGCGAAAATGAATTTATCATCTTGAGCAAGTTTTCCTGATTGGAGTAAAGATGAGAAAACAGCGATACAATTATACCAATTCACGTACGTCGCTTCATTAGAAGATAAAAATTACTGCAAGCGGATAGTAGACGATGCAGACAGCCTCGCAGATTCAGATCGCTATAATTCTGGCGGCAATTGCAATCACAGCTGCAGGGTGCAATGATATTATACAAGGTTGACGAGCGCGATGACTGCAAACACCTTGATGAGAGATGATGGTTACAGTATGATTGGAGCAGGGCTTGCTCGTCATACATACCACAAACGAAGTAGAACTGACGAACATAGAGATTTACGAACGTCTTGCGAAGGTGTACGCACGTTGTTGTTGTTGTTATTATTATTATTATTATTATCATCGTGCCGCTGGAAGTATGTACCTTGAAAGTGCAGAGTACCTAACTACCATCAGTACATCTGAAGAAAGACCAAAGAAAAATACTCGATAGAGAAAGAACTGTGCTCGTCTGCAACGCATGTAAAGTTGTCGTTGCGCGTACTTCTCTCGTGGCATCGTCGCCGTAGAAGAGAAGCAACGTAGAAGAAAAAAATGCATGACGAAGAAAACGGCAAGAAGAAGCGAGAGCGAAAGAGACTGACTACACCGGCAAAGGTGCGGGCTGATGTGTTCGTCCGCGCGTTAGAGTTATGTACAACGCGTACACACTTATAAGACCAAGTACACGCCGGTGGGAGAGGAAAAGTGAGAAAGAGAGGAACAGCACTACGAAGGATGAATAATTTTTACTGCATCATGTGCGCTGGTGTTTGTGTGTCTATAACAGTGGAGTGCACAGCGCACCGCAACGAAGTGCGTGCGTCTACTATGACGTGTTACGTTTTGGGAAGGGCAAAGGACGGTATGTCAGCTGAAGCGCACAAGAATACCGTAAGATGTGGCGGCAATGGTGCGGCCAGAGGGGCAAGTCAGCCGTCGTTGTCTGTGTGCATATGTGTGACGGTGTTGAGAGTACGAAAAACCTGCTCTACCAGCGGCCTTCTTACCGTCCTCTTTCCTCTTGGATGGCCACACGTTCCTGAGCGCTGTAGGACGTTATGTATTATGCGCACGATGTCTAGAACGCGGCGCTGAGACTCGTCAGTGTAACCACGATACAAGTGTCAAAAGTGCTGCACAGCATGCTGCATTTCGGCGCGCAAATTTGTTCTAATCTGCGTGTAGTTTTTTTTTCCTTCCGTAAGTAAGTACATTATGCGTGCGTTGATTGCAGGTGTAGTTGGAATGAACATGAACTACTAGTATGTTTTACTTCCCTTCTTGATATGGCATTGTGCATCGAAAGTGATTTGCATACATTTGTTTATTATTGAAGTTGTTGTCCAAACTCAAGGAATAAAAATATGAAATGTCTGCTAAAAGTTACAATTTTATAATAAAGTGGGATTACTTGCTTTATATTTGATATTCCTTTTTCAAAGTTCATGTTATCCATTTGCAATGAGTTTTGGTCCAAAAAAGCAAGTTTTTGGTCAGGAATACTCAATTTAAAGAAGACAGATACATTATTCAATAACAGATTCTGAGATTTATCAAGGAAGAAAACTAATTTTCAAGTTCATAATTTATTAGAATCGGAAAATTCTGATCACAAAATCTCATTTTGTAGTTGGAATAGTCAACATTGCAATAACATGCCCAAAATTGAATTGTTTTAATTTTACAAAATTCCAGTATGGATCTTCATAAGGAGTTTCAGACGGCTTAATATGAATTAATTTTGATCAATCCAGTAGAAATTTTTTCTGTTTCATTTTTGTATGGAATCAAATCGAGCAATGGGAATCCCTGGATGTCTATATCTGGTGCAGAAGAGTAAATGAAAATACACTTGAGAGTAGTTTTTAGCGCTGGTGATTTACAGTAGGAGACTTCATCTTGGTAGACCTCTCAGGTTATATATTTTTCGATTTTTCGACTCGATTTTCCTTGTCATATTGTCAGAAAAAACCTGTCCATTACAGACTGTCGACCTCAGTAAGACAGAAATCATTTACTCTACTTGATTCCAACTAAAATTGCTCAAATTTGACCTGCAAGCTTAGATTGATGGCAGATTAGATGTATGCGGACAAATCAAAAAGTACCTGAACGATTGCTGTAACTTGACGTGTAATTATCCTATCTAGTTTTTTTTTACACTATTTGCGAGAGAACACCATCTACTACAAGTGTGAGGGTGGGTCAGAAAGAGAACTAATTCCCCGATTTCAACCATTTTAACTGGAGATACTTACTTTGACTGGGACAAGAACCATTCATAATTTGAGCCCTCCTGGCCTGTGAGAGTCATTATGAGTTCCACCTCCTTTAAGATAAGGAGCTTAAGTTCTGAATGGTGGGGTTTCTCACTCAAAGTAAGTATTTCCAGGTTAAAATTGGGGAAATAGTTCTCTTCCTTAGCCACCCTCACTTTTATTTTCATTGATATTTTTGTCATTCTTTGATCTCTCATAACTCCTACAATTTTGATCTTGGGCAGAATATTATTCGCATGTTTTATGTTCAGTTTTTTGCGCTTTGCAAGATATCTCCATTTTTTGAAAAAACTCAAAATTTGAAAGACTCACACTTTTTGGAAATTTTGTAAATATATGTGACTTAAAAGCCAAGCCAGCACGGGTTTACGTGCTTTGATTTGGTCGAAATACCGCCTAAAGCATTTTGGAGGTAAAAGAAAAAAATTGAGAGGCGTTTTGAAATTCCTGCTTTTGCAAAATAAGGGATACCCCAATAGTCGTGCTTTTTTTAGCTTGATTTTCTATGTCGTATTGTCAATGAAAACCATTACGGAGTATCAATCTACAAAGGGGGAGGGGTACCAACAAACTTTATGCTCAGAAGGAAATTCGAATTTGTATTTTAAATTCATACTGCAGCCGGCTAAAACTGAAACAAAAATTAAAAATTCTTTTCCAAAACAGAAAATAGCAATTTGAAAAAAGTTTTCTTTTCGCTGCTGATGTTAACTAAGAAAAGTAGGAAAGTAAAAATTTTCAATTTTGATTTGAATTTAATTTTGGAAGCTGCAGGTGCACTTGATTCGAAAATTTTTTCAGTATTCCAAACTGAACACTTGTAAGTTGGAAAACATGTTTATTGATATCAAATTTGAACTTTCATCAACAACAAAAAATTAAAAATTATTTATGATTTTGATTTTTGAAAATTTTTCAAATTTTTGCTCTATTTTTTCGCATTGGTTAGTAATAGGTTTCAACATAACAATAAAATCTATTTACAATTTTCTTTTTGTGTCTTGTGTCTGTTTAGTTAGTTTAGTACAAACCTTTCAATCTTTTGTGATTTGATTATAATATATTTAAGTGTTGTCTGGAAAAAATTTTTAGTTAATTATAATCCAAATTTGAAATCGCGTTCATTATCTACAACGATTTCCTTTCGAGTAGATCTTCATTCTTTTGTGTACTACTCCTTTATATAGTAAATTTTTCACTCGGGATAAATGCTGGCAATTGTGCCCAATTTTTAATTTTTTTTTCAATTTTATTTTCTGCTGGCTGCACACTGAAATTGTGGCCCATTATTTTCAGGTTTTCTGACCCGGTATTAATTCTCTGCAGTTTGGAATTGTGTCCTTCCCGAGCTCAGCTTTTATTATTTTGGAAATGAAAAGAGACAAATTTTCAGAATATCTCATTTTTAAAAAAATTCACCTGTCAAACTTGATTCTTTTTCAATATTTCAACGACTGGCCCTTGGAGTATAATTGCAATATGAATATTTTTTAATTTCATCCATTTGTTAATTCCGGCCCATCAAAGAGTCAAGTTTTTTGGACTGCGGTAAATTGACAAAACTTTGTTACCTATCAAATTGATAATGACAGCGTTATATTTCATTGATAATAAGGTTCTGAACTTTATTGCATTGATTGCTATTACACTAGAAAAAATGACAAACTTTAGATGCGAATATGCCATAGTAGTGGTGGTGGTGGTAGTGGTAGTGATGATGATGATGATGATGATGACAACGACCTTCGTAGTGCTATTAGTGTCGATAGTCGTCATCGTCATTACTATCTGGAGACGAGCGCGTATTTCATTCGAGTTTTTCAAGAGTATATATGTGAAAGGAAAGGAAAAGTATGGGAAAAGCTAGTACACGCGAGTACGATATAAAACCGGCTGGCTCAGCCGAAAGGAGTATAATTGTGGTCGGGGTGAAGTCTGCCAGTGAGGGTGTATGACCATTCGACGAAGCAAGGTGCGCACTTTTCTCGCCGCTTCGAAATTGATCGGCCATGGCGGTGGTTGCCTCTTCCAGCACGAGGCTTACTTGTAGGTGCAAGTTTACCGGCGCAGCGCTGTGTGGCTAAAATTTTCGCAGATGTGAATCAGGCTGTTCTGTTTGATAATTTACAACTGTACGCGCGGTATATTTTCGATGCTGTATCAGACCAGACCGTTGGGAAGAAGAGCTCGGTACGAGAGAGTATATTTTATGGATACGCGTACGTACGGTACCTTATACGTTGATATATCCGCGTGTAGATATTAGACTGCTGGTGCTGGTACGTCGATAAAAGGTGCTCTGTCGTATTTCTAGTATAGGCAATAACACGCTATACGTGGTGTGGTGGGTACAATGTGATGTGGTATTCAGTCGGCCATTAAAATACAGTACGCATGACGTTGCAGTGCATATATGAGTGTACGAGTACGATTACGACGGCGCGACGCTGTGCTGCACCATACCAGAAGGTTTACGGCGGGGCACCGCGTCGAGAAGCGTATAACGACATTTTGTATTTTCACCTTGAATGAAACAATCGTTTTCGCCTTTTCAAGACTACCGATGCAGGTTTTTAACCTTTCGGTCGTACGTTGTACGTCGTACATCGTACGTAAGTATGATTATCGAAAATAGACGCCGGCCGAAGCGAGAAGAGCGAAGAGTATACGTATGTATTGCGACAAGAGGGAATTTTATACGAGTACCACCGCGTACTTCGCGTCCGACTCTCGATTAAAGCGTAGATATATATCACGAGGAGTGAATGCAGACGAATGGAGCTAGCAAAAAATCGACGTACTACTACGGATGTCATTGCTGAAAAGTTGGAATTGTTTCTTTCATCTGTGTCAGGTACATTACGTATGTAGGTATACTTCGTCGAATCGAGTATACCATGCACTGGCTCACGTCAGCTGGTTCTGTGTTCATTGGTCTCTGGTTTCGTTGTCCCTCCAACTGCTGCCTCACTGTGTGCGTTGCCCCGCGAAAACTCGCCGTGGCGGTAAAGTTGGCGGTCGCGCGGATAAGATTGTGTTCTTTCTCCGTGTCCGTGGTACGACTACAATGACTATCTCACTCCGGGTCTCAGGTGCTTTAATCGACGACGATTATTACCCGCCTGTGTCTGCACGCCGCGCCGTGCGTGTCCCATTCGTTGCTCGAGTGCTCGCAGCCTAAGAAGAGCGTATGTATGTGTGTGTTTGTGTAGACTGTAGACCGAGGACGAGGAGATCAGTCGTCGAATGTGTTGGCAGCGCGACGCGGTGCGGTCGTATTTCTGCCTGGTGGACTGGACGGACGTGCGGCGGATACGGGATCCGCGACAATCATATTGGCAGATTGGACTTGCGCGCCGCGTCACGCAGCCGGCGACTCGATTGCAGATGGCGTTACCGGCGCGACGACGTCGACGGTCGCAATACCATACTATGGCGAAAATAGCGAGCAATTATGGCTCCGTCCTCGTTATACTCGTCTGGCGAGGTTATTTTTGGGATACGCTGGTTTGAGCCGACTCGCCGCGCGCGTCCCGTCCTCTGTACCATGTGAGATTCGTACGATAGTCGAGCCGGCGAAGTAGTCGCGTGGTTTGAAGGTTTCCGTCTTTCTATTCAATTTTTTTCCCACTATTTTTGCGATAACAGACGCGGCTCTATTAGACACCGTACGTGGATTCTGCTGCGTCTGTATGGATTGTTTTGTATGTACTTTCGTTGCGTTGTGCTTTGAGGTGCATGTACGTCTACGACGACGACGACGACGGATGTAGTTATTTAGCAAATTCCGCCCAAATGAAGTCTACGATCGAACCGGTGTACAGGAAAAAAAATCGATGTTGTTTGGCCGCCATTAGCGAATGATTCGTGCAGACAGACAGCTGCGTTGCGTCGCCGTTAAGATGTGTGAAAGTCTGCAAAATACGATGACGCACACTGACAGGAAGAGTTAAATCACACGTGACAGTATTTGATTTTTTGTGATAAAAAAATCGAAAATTACGACGGTGTTGAACGCATCTTCAGATGTGGCGAATGAGACACCGAATAATCGCTGCAACATACAGCAAAATTTGTTGAATTTCAAATTTTTGTTGTCTTGTGGAATTCTATTTTTTTGATGATAATGGATCCTGTGAAAATATCGGAATAACGACGATATTTTGCTTCCTCATGTATCTCGCTTCAAAATTGGCCTGATGGGTTGAAGTTTGGTATGTCGATTCAGTGGATGTCCTAGTTTTGCCTTTGGAGATTTCAGCTATTCCGTGCAATCTCCTATACCCCTACCACTGATGAAAAAAAAAAACAATTCGTTCATTCCACGAATGGAACAATTTGCGTTTCACTCATGAAAATCAAGCGCGATGCTTTTTAACGGGGGAGGGGGGGCAGGGAGATTGGACTCTCTTTGGAATAATTCTCTGGTCAGCATTTCAGGGCTCGTCTATGCCAAATTATGCAACGAAAATAAAAATGAAAGAGGTAAGGGAAGTGAAATCACAAAAATAAAGGTCGTGAGAAAGTCATGAAAAAGTCATGAAATTAATTTTGAACCAAAAGGTAGACTGTAGAGTGATCTGAATTTCGTTATTTTTGAAAATCCGTACACAATGGGGTCACAGTAGGAAAAAATTTCAGTGTTTCAACTCAATTTTCCAATTTTTAGCCTGTTTTTCTATGATATATTGTCAGAGAAAACCAGGCTATTATGGTCTATGGATCTACCATGGCGGGGGAGGGGCTACCGACAAAATCTGTTTTGGGCTCCTAGAAAATCACCACGACTATTTTTGGTCATGTCACTTATTTATTTTTATCTTTTCATTTTGTTTTATTTTCCTCGAAACTAAAAATCATTTGCTCAACTCGATACAGACCAAAATCGACCAAATTTGGAAAATTGGCTGAAACTGGCAGCCGATTTAGTAATCTGGAATGGGCTTACTCTCGGATTCAATTTCACTCGTATCCGAATTTTG
The DNA here is from genome assembly GCA_900060175.1 of Ferrisia virgata. Lineage (NCBI taxonomy): Eukaryota > Metazoa > Arthropoda > Insecta > Hemiptera > Pseudococcidae > Ferrisia > Ferrisia virgata. The sequence goes on from FIZR01001444.1 coordinate 37,909, forward strand.
AGGGAGGGGGTCCTAAGGGGCTAAAATCGCAAAAAATGTTACTTTTCGAGTCAGTTGATAGTCATTCCAAAGTTGAGTAACATATCCAAAAATCAGCCTCCTGAGTAAATTAGGAAGGGAATGTGAGGGATTTCCTGCTCTTCGATCTTTAAAGAAGGCTGTTCCTCCCCTTTCTCTCCTTCAAATTGAGCTACGAAGTTAAAATTTACTATATGGACTGGGCAGTGACAACAGATGTGCCTTTTGGGGAGGTATAGACTTTTCAGACTCATTGCACCTCCTTATAGCTCCTAATGTGGTTTTTCTAATGGGGGGGGGGGGAAGGGGGGGTTCTCACGTTTCGAATTTGTTTTTTTGGGGGGGGGGGGGGGGAAGTGGGGGTTCTCACGTTTCGAATTTGTTTCTCGCTCAACTCTCCTTCAAATTCAGCTAAGAATTGAAATTCGGTTTGTAATTTTAGTATAGAGTCTAGATGTTTGTTTGGGGGGGAGGGTTCGACTTTTCAGCCCTATAAACAGTCCCTCGCTGGCCTAAAAACGTTATTTTTTCGGTCGGTTTTTCTCGTTTTTTGAGTTTGCTCCTCGCATGATTCCCCTTAAAATTTAGCTAAGAAATTGAAATTTGGTATGCAAATTTAGTATAGGCCTGGATATGCCTTTTGGTGGTTTCAGCTATTCGTTCCAATATCTATATTCGAAGATCTTCTCAGTCTGTGAAAATCGGGCTCAAAAAGCATCGCAAGTTGAAATTATTAATATTGTTTGATTTTCTTCATTTCTCCTTTTTTTTCAGGAGGGAGTTTGAATAAATGTTGCTTTTTTCGTTTTATCAAAATTTTCGAAGAAACTTTAAAGAGAAATTTTTTTAAAGAAACGCCTTCTTGTGATTCATGTAGGACATCAATTTTAGATGAATAAATGCGATATTTCAATTTTACGCCCCATAGCTGATTTTCAGAGCACTCAAAAATGGTAATTCTCGTTTTTTGAGGCGAAAGCAATTTTTCATCTGAAAAGAAATATTTTTGTTTGCCTATTTACCTGTTGAAACCCCCTTAAAAAGGGTACAAGCTATGAAAACAGACCTTAAATGAAGGGGAAAAGTAAATGTACTCGGTTAATTTGACTAAGAATTCACTGGAAAAAATTTTCAATGATGGAAAAAAGTTGTCGAAGAAACACGAAAAAAATACCATTCTTTAATCACTTCCGAAAAATCATTTATGGGAGATGAAATTTTTAAGTATTGCGTTTAATCCAATAAAATTGATGTCCTTAGGAGGGGTGATGTTGAAAATTTACCAACATTAATAATTTAGGGCATGAATATTCTGTAATAATTTCATTTTTGAAAAAAATTTCAAACAAATTGCTTTTCGAATTTGAAAAATTTTCGGAACTTCGATTAAGTTTTGCCAGCTGTAAATATTTAATTGGAAAGCTGAAATTTTTACTGTATCCTTTTGAATGTAATTCGCTATTATTGTAACCCTGCCATATGCAGACCCCTCCCCTCCCCTCCCCTTTTCGAAAAACGAAATTCGGCTCAACCTAATAGACGTACTGACAAACCGCCATTAATTAAATGTTTATAATAAAATCAAGTAATCGTAGGTAGTACACTTCGCAGCTACTATTTTAATCTATATAACCAAAAATGATAGCAAATTGAACAGAGTGAAAGCTCAATTTGAATACCCAGTCCCACCTATACCCAACATCTCAGCGGAGTAAATTTTTAATACCATTCCTGTTTGTAGGATGTGGACATATAATATTACGTGTCGATTAAATTATCATTCTTGTGTTCACTTTAAAAATTAACATGCGAATTGCAAGCCCACGAGTTTCTCGATAAATCATTTGTAAATTATGGGTTCATACGCAAGGTGACTCGATCGTATTTCGTGCATAAAAAAAACAACCACACACACACACACACTCACATAATCGTTCGTTCGAATGATTTCGACCCATTTGCAAACACATACGTCGGTATTATTCGTTCGCGAACGATCTGTGACACCGAACATCATCGGGCAAATGATCAAGTATTATCTCATAGGGTTGCCAATTTTACCTCGTCGATTTACAGACCGGAAAGAATTTTAGCGCCAGCGTAACGTGTAATGTAGAGGATACCTGGTACCTATTTCGAATACGAAGTCAGCTTTTTTTAGAATTTGAAATATACATACGTCGTACTTGGAAGTAGATATTATATTACTCGAATATAAGATTATCATCAATCGAGTATAGTCAACAAGTGTTGATCAATTTTAGCCGAAAAAAAAAAAAGGGTCAAACTCGTACAAGTTCGCCCATTAGTAACCAGGTAGTAAGTAACACCAAATGCACCTGCCTCCCTCTGCGTACATCCAACATTTGGTAAGCGAATGGAAAGATGAAGCAGCCAAACTGTCTGGATTGTCGGAAGTGTTATTTTGTAAAGAAATCAAAACACTAAGTAATAAATAAAAGTAGATGGTTAAAATTAACCTTCTTTTTATTTTTATTATTTTTTTTTTTTTAAACATATTTTTGAAATATTCGTATCATCTTTGCTTACCTCATCCGATAAAATCAATATTTACTCAGCCAACCTCGTAGTAAATTTATTTTGCACTCTGATGCAACGAAGTAAAAAATAGAAAAACACATTCGAAAGTCATTACTCGTTACAGAAGAGCCAACTCTTGAAAAATCTCGATGTGCGTAGGTCGTACGGTCGTAACACGAGCGATGAATGAAAAATACTTGAATTACTCCGTACTACTACTACGATGCATTGAGGTAGTGCATGGTGAAAAAAAAAAAAAAAAAATTCATGAAAGGAGGTATCTAATGCAGAGGAAGAGAAAGAAGAAGAGAGACAAAGACAGAGACTTAGTAATGAGCGAGATAAGTGTACCGCCAACTTCTCGTACTCGTACGTCTTATGGTAATCCAGATATGCTGTACCTTCTTTCGACGTACTATTACCCACATAGATATTATATAGACACACTCGCAACTACATAAATGGCAAAAACCATCACTCGAGAGTGCATACGAGTACGTCGTCGTCGTAGATTTCGTATCGTATCCATCCTTCCTCTGCTCCTCCACTTCCTCCTTTCTTCCTCTTTCATTGTCATGATTCGTACAACCGAGTAGTATACTACTACTACAAGCTATGTAGTTTAGATGTATCGATATTTTAAATGAATTTTTTTTTTTTCCTTGCTCCTTTCAACGTTTTGCTTTCGTTGCTATAACTGGAGTTTCTTTTGTTCAATCACGTCACAGTTTATAGTGTATACTTTTCGAAAAAAAAAATTATCGAACCATATTACTGATGTAGATAAGGGAGAATTGTACCATGTGCATAGTAGATATTTGTATGGCCCATTGGCCTGAATCCTATGTTCGCCTGTTTCGTTACATATGTTTTCATTTTTTCAAGATAAGTGATTAAAAAAAAGAGCTAGTTTAATTTATCACCATCGTAGATTGGTCGTTGAGTTATTTTTTGCAAAATTTCTCTTCAACTCGTCATCCTTCGAATTACATTCTCAAACGACGTTTTTTTGAATTTACAAAAAAAAACACCATCATTTGCTTTTTTTGGTCCTGGTTTTCGTTAAGTAAAGGAGATACGCGAATTGTCCTCATGTTTTTTACTAGATCAACGGTGAATGAGCTGAAACCCCCCAAAAAGGCACTTCTAGAATCCTCTCGATAAATCTTTTTTTTCGGTTTGCCTTATTCTCCAAGCCCGAGTTGAAGAATATGTATTGGTAACAGGGTTTCTCTTCCTTCTGCACCTTTTTGGATCATTTTTTTTCTTTTTTCAATGTGATCCATTTTCTCGAATCAAATTTTTCTAATTTTCAAAACAAATAAATAAACTACGAATATGAAATTTAAAAATAGGGTCTTGTTAAAAGTCAACAGAAATTATGCGGATCATGAGGTTCTGAATTTTCTACAACTTCTGATTCATAGTAACGATTTATAGTGTCGATCTTCGCGTCCAAATATACTCGTCTTGCATTCTTGCCCTTGATGGCGTAGAAATTGATTCAATTCTTGCATGTTCAAATGACCAAGAGAGTACAAGTTGAATGATTTGTAAGAGTGATCCGAAAGTGTTTACGGATCGCAGATCATGATCCATGATTTGTGATTTGTGCAAAAAGTAGCTCTGATTCGTGATCTGTTGGAACCCTGATTTGGTAATATCAGTACGATCTTAGATTATACAACTAACCCTACCGAATTTCAACTTCCTAGATCAATTTGGAAAGGAGATATGCTCGGAATAAATTAAAAAATGAAAAAACTACTTGTTACGGGGCTGTCGGCCGCCCCCTCCCTCCCCCTTGCAGCAAGAATCTCTATACTAAATGTGTATGCCAAATATCAACCCACTACCTCAATTTGGAGAGGGGATATCTGTGAAACAGCTTTTTTCAAGATCAAATTGGGGGAAGGGGGACCTTTATTTCCTTCTCATCCTAATTGACTTAGGAAACTGATTTTTAAATCTGTTATGCAAATTTTCATTCGCTTTGCAAAGTTTGCCCCCCCCCCCCCTCCCCCCACAATCAATGATGATTTTTAGTCATAAGATTGTACACGAAGGTGAAAATTGTTTTGAGAAAATTTTATTTTTAATGGTTGAAGAATGTATTTTTGGAAGAATTTGGTCAATTCATGCATCCTGTGAATAATTCGGGTGCCAAAAGTGCTGAGGCTTGAGTAGAATTTTCCATTCAAAAATTAATATTTATGCTTGACTGTGATAGAAAACTTAAGAAAGGAAACATGAGGAACTACCCGTTGCCTGAACAAAGCGAAGGCAAAATTTTTCTAATGCCTACTTTTATGCATAACACATTTTTTCTCAAACTGAAACTTTGGACTATTGAAAAAATTGATTTAAAATGCCGAATAAAGCCCAAGACACAAGGGATGGGGCTGCAGCCCCTTCAGCTTCCTCTCTCCAATCTGGACCTCATTACAATATAGTCGGGCAAAATGGTTCGGAAAGGTTTTTTCGGCTTATTGTACTCGTGAAGGTGCGATATTAAACATATCCAAAATCCTCAAAAACCCTGCTGTCCCGTATCCTGTTTTTGAATGCTTTGGAGGCCCCCCTCCCCCACAATTACTTTCTTGTAAAATTGGAAGCTGTATTTCAAAAAACATTAAAATTTTATGCAGATTACAAATACTCTACTTCAAATATCGATACTTCTTTGGAACCACTAATTTTCGGGCCCCGAAGTTTGAAAAACTTATTTTCCGAACAGCAAGACCAGTTATAAATAGTGGATCGACTATCAGCTTGCACGGTGTCCAGTTTCCAGAAAATTTGGAATAGTCAGAGTATTATAGAAATCTGAAAAAGTTAGAAAATTTTGAAATTTCTGTTAAAAATATTCAAATTTTAAAAAATTGGATAATTTTCACAGCAAATTTGTGTATTTGTGGTTTTTTGCCAGCCTAAAAAATTTAAGAAATAACTTGTTTCACATTTTCCTGTTTTAGTTTACTCTAATACCAGCCATTTATTACATTGAATTTTTCATACTCAGTTTAAAAATACCTTCATTTGGATGAAATTTATTCCCTCTGGAAAACCTGGAAAAAACGGAAAAAATCGTTTCTGTAGTTTCCTGGATACCATGGGTGAGATTTTCGAATTATCCGCTGAAAGCGATCAATGCGGTCCGAAAAGTCACTGGTAAAAAATTTGGCCTCTTACTGCTCTACTGGCCCTTCTCGTTGCCCTAAATGAGCTCGAAATATCAATTATAATTATCATATATAATGCTCAACTAAATTATTTCATATGAAGGGTCTGCGGTGAAGTGAAGAGAGGTCTAAATTTTTACCAATGCCCTTTTCATACCTTGTTGACCAACTTACACTGGGTAGTTTGTAGATCCTAACTGGTAGTTGATTTACCATTCTTGACTGCGGTTTTACTGTTTAGAAAATAAATTTTTTCAAACTTTGGCCCAAGAATTAAGGGTTTAAAAGCAGAGTCAATATTTCAAGTGGAATATTTGTTATGTGCATAAAATTTCATTGCTGTTTTATGTGTCGCTTCCAAAAATACCTTGCCTAACCATTTGGTATGGGTTTAGATCTTTTTTCACGTTTTTCTATTGCACTATTAGTCTGATTGTCTATCACGTCGTGAAAATCGTATAAATTTTGTACAAAATTTTCTAAAAGTAAGTTTTAAGTGAATTTTCGTTTTAGTGTTTTTAAATTTTATGTATCCTAGAATGTTCGCCCTTCGCCTCCCACTTCATTCGAGTCAGGCCTTCATGCTTTCCGCGAATATTCTAGCATCTCTTCATCTTCCCAACATGTGTGCTAAAATCGAGAAAAAAGATTTCCACCTGAAAAACTTGAAGGGTAGTGAAAACTTGGCTATTTTCTTCTCCCAAAATGGTAGATACTCTGAAGAACGAAGAGAAAAATGTACGATTTCCCTGAACTTTGGGTTTCAAGGGGTCCTGCAGTAGTCAAAATTGGAAAAAAAATGTTCTTGAAATGTCTTCACAAAAATATTTTTTAATTAACGCTCAGTACTTGTGAGCAAGAACATACCAGACGGGTTAATTTTTCTGATGGGGGGGGGGAGAGAATAGGATAGGCCCCCGTTTAGACCAATGCACCGGGTGAGCATTACGGTATCAGTTTATGCTAGCTTATTATGAAACCAAAAAAAAGAAGTGGACAAAACAATCTAAAATGAAAGAAAAAAAAAGGTCATGAAAAAGTCAAAAAAAAGTCTTCAAATTCGATTTGTAGCAAGAGTAACTAGTTGACACCCTGCCAGTGGTCTTCCAGTACTGCAAAATGGATTTCATTGATACTCTTCTCCTCCCTCTCTATCAGCCACAGGTCGATATTCTTTAATAGCCAGTTTTTTAATAAAAAATGTAACGTAGGAAATCAGTCTAAAAATTTTGAAAATTTTTTAAATTCATTTGTCTAAACTTCTCTTATTATAACTGCACACTGCACACACATAAATAAACTCGAATGCATGTATGTAAAAAAAAAAAAACATTGCACCGAATGGGATATAAAAATTTGCAAACATTGAATTTTCATGCTCTACGAAACAAAGAAATGCGTGAATTAATGTTTGTTTTTTTTTTTCGGCCAAACTCGTTTAGCACGAGTATTTCAAATAGATAATTAGGTACCTTTACCTATGCCATATGTGCCTACATAAGGAGGCTGGGCCAACGAGGTGAATTCGTACTACGTACGAATTTTGTTCCCATGATAATGAGCTATTTTTTCTATCCGGTCAGTGATAATTGAACGTTTGCTGGAATGATTATTAATGGCATACGCTATATTTAGATCACCATTACACGCGATTAAGTCGTATTTTGACGGCAACAGCAGTGGAACGCTCGCATTTGTTATATTTTTACTATAAAACGAATAAAAAACGCGTTTTACAGATTTCATTTTCTCTATAATCAGGTGTACTTATGGTTTTTCTTTTTTTTTTTCTTTCGTCTGTTTATTTTAGGCTGCAATTTTACAACAAACTGCCGAATACATTTATCAGTTAGAACAAGAAAGAACGCAATTGTTACAGCAGAATTGCCATCTGAAACGTATTATTAGCCAGCACGAGGGCGAACTCGCGTCCAGCAATTCACCACCGTCGCCGGGTGGCGTTCCATCGAAGAAACGTAAAACCACCGATTCATCGGGTAAGATTACCATTACCAGAAGGACCTTTCTCCGGGGTGTAATTGAAAATTATTACTTTATGGGCGGTGTTAGATGTATGCTGTGTGTAGGAGCTAGTCGAAATTAGTTCTCATAAATTGGTATCGTATTTACAAAACGTTATCGCCCCGTCGAATTTCTAATCAATGACCTAGTAAGCGTTGATTGGACGGCGATTACCATAAATTACAAATGTATTACAAGTATAACTCGAATGAACCAACCGTGCTCACCATTTTGATACTGTAATTACCAAAATTAACCTGTACTCTACCGACTGAATCTTGCTATTTACCGTTATTACCGGTAAATTTCACCTGTACAGGAGTATTTTTACCGTGATTACTGTATCTTACACTGACAGGGGTAATTTACAGTGAGATCTGATTGTTTACATTACACCGATTACAGCTAATTTCCTTGTAAAGTTTGATTCACGTATCGTAATAATTGATAATTCGCCTTAGAACGAGTGTAATTTACTGTAATTACTCGTCATTTAACATGAAATTGAATATCTCTAGGGGCTGGCTTTTTTTTTTTTGAATGTTGAGTTCTTGCTCCAGAGCTAGGCCTAACGTCGAACTTTGGTTTCGGAGTCAACTTTCTTTCATTCCGATTATTGGAATCCAACTCCGGAGCTAAGCTGCATTCATTTTCATCATCGAGCTTCAACTCTGAAGTCACGCTCTTTCCATTTTTAACATTGGAACTGATTTTGGAATGAATCTCCGTCTCTGGAGATGAATCCTTTTCATTTTTGATATTCGCTCCGCTGTAGGAATCATACTCCCTTCGTTTGAAATGTCGAGCTCCTCCTTCAAAGATTAGCTTCTCCCATTTTAATGATTGACTTTGCTCTTAGAGTCGTGCTGTTTCTATTCTAAGTAATCGGTTCTAGCTCTAGAGCCATGCTACAAGTAGAGCACAGCTCCTGCAACTCTATAGAGATCTGTCGTATTCAAAGACCCTCAGTCAGCCAACATTCTGAATCTGAATAGACTCTGGAAGAATTTCCAAAGTTTGACTTTCGACTCCATCTGATTCTAGGGTCGTGATTTTACTGAGTTTAAATTTCAATACTCTGTCTGTGGAATAAAAAATTCAATTTTCACGATCGCAAAATCTCATGATCCAATGCTGGAGCAATTTCAACGTATAACTTTTGAGTCTTGACACTGAAACAACTCTGGAGCAATGTTTAACCTGTGACTCTGACTCCAGAGTCGGTCCGTGGACTCGTATTCTTGTTCAATTCTGGAGTCAAGCTGAAATCAGAGTTATTTTGAAGTAATATTGACTCAAACTTCAAAGTAACTCCAAATCTTAGGTTCTTAACTTTCACCATTTCAATGAGAGGTATTTTTTGCGTTGTTTTGCTTACCTTAGCTTATTTCTATCTTGGATTTCAGTTTGAGTAAAGAAAAAATCCTTTTTCATTTATTGTTATTTCATGTAAATTGAAGTAAAATGAAAGGATTTTTGGTAAATTACCTGATTAGCTGAAAGAAAAGAGAAAATTGATAATTCAGTGTGAATGTGTAGTGTACCGAGGTGAATTACTGGCAATTTCGTTATAATAAAATGCTCTCATTACGTTGAAATTACTGGTAATTACGGTAAAGATTCAGATTACTTAAAAAGTTATTGGTCAATATCAGTAACTGCCGAGAAAAGTATTGGGAAATTATGGCTATATGCAGTAATTGTAATTACCTGTTAATTACAGTGATTACGGTAAAGTAATTTACTCAGTAATTACATGCTTTCTATCATAGTTACGCTAAATTACCGTGTAATTCTGGTAATTACCCGTTAGCTGCCGTAATTACGGTAAATTATCGCGTAATTTCGGTAATTACGTGCTATGTGCTGTAATTGGTGTGAAGTCTGCGATCGCGGTAAACTACTGTACGATTCCTGTAATAACGTGCCCGCTGTAATTACGGTAAATTACCGCGTAATTGTAGTAATTACCCGTTATTTATTGTAATTGTGGTAATTACCCGTTATTTATTGTAATTGTGGTAATTACCCGTTGTTTATTGTAATTGCGGTAAGTTACCGTGTAATTTTCGTAATTAGCAATCGTTCACTGTAATTTCGGTAATTACCAGTTATGTGCTGCAATAGCGGTAAGTTACTGTGGACTTTGGCAATTATAGGTAATCTTTCGTTTTATTTACATTTGTTATATTTCTCAACTATGTAGCGCTCACTACAGTAATTTTCATTCCTTAAAATAAGTTGATTACAAAAGGTTCGACTTTGACTTACCGATACCTTGATAAGAAGTAAGATGAATTTTTGACCTAATTTGATACTTCATTTCCGTTTTAACACGCCACCAACTATCGCTGTTAATTTAAACATTGTCTTGTTTAATTTCGAACCAATGTCCAACTTGTAATGTTATTTTTGTTTTGACTTACAGACGAAGAAATCGTAGTACCACTAATAGACGATCGCGAAGGTTTAAGAATGCAATTAGACAGAGAACGAGCACTGCGTATACATTTAGAAGAAAAAGTAGCGAGACTAGAATCCTTATATCCGATCGCCACCGCTGTTACGACGACTGAAAAATTGCACGAGAATTTATCGACCGTTGAGCAGATCACCATACAATTTAAGGAAGAGGTAATATAATTTTATGTATTCGATATGTCCAACGCTTCGTACGTGACTTTTGTCGACTTCGGCGAAATATTCAATTTACTTTGTCGCTGTACTAATACGCGATTACTTTTTCTTTCAGCCAAGAGACGAAAATATGATACTGGCTTCATCGAAAGGTACCACCGTCCTTCCTCAAACATTGGAAAACGGACGACGGCTGGCTGACATCGCTAACGTCGTAACCGACACGAAGGCGCAACGTGTGACGGCTACGTCGGCCGCCACGTCTGTAATTTTGCAACCTGTTACTCACGAAGAATCTCTGCTTCCGTCTGCTATAATAAACGGTCACCAATACGCGGTTTCGTCGACCGCCGCCGTCATACCAGTCGCCGGAAAACCATCGAAACCTAAAGTGGAAGTGGAGAGGTTACCATCGCCGACCTCGGTCTCCTTAACTACTACCATAGCGGCTACTCGCTTAACCAACACCAGTACCACGAATTCCTCGACGCGACTGTTGTCCACCAATACGTCACCTTTGCATCAAGCCGAACAAATGTCGCCGGTTTCGGCTACCGCCGAGTAAGTTCAACACAATGACCATTGCAGCTGTAGCGAATAAAGCAGTTAGCATAGGTTAGGGGGACTAGGGAGCTGAGTGTTTGAAAAAACAGACTGACACTGAATAAGGTCTGTTCGCTGGAAAATTAGAGTGAATTATAGAAGAGGACTTGTTGTGAGCATATAGTGTCTGTGGGAGTGGTAGTGGTAGGGGGAGGGTATTGAAAAAAGTATACTTCGGTAATTTGGGCATGAAATTCCAGCTTTGATTTTTAAGTATATCTGGCAGTGTTCATTTCTTTTCATTTTTCTTATGACAAAAAAAAAAAAAAAATCACACATCACTTCACATCGTTTTCTAATCTATGGTAAGGGTAGGAGAAGACGGGGTTCCACGGAGCTAAATAGTCGAAATCTCCCAAAAAGCACATCTAGGACTTCTACTAAATTACTAAATGTACATACCAAATTTCAACTTCCTAGCTCAACCTTTAGGGGAGTTATGCGTGAAACAAAAAAAAAAAAAACAAAAAAACTAAATTTTTGAGGTTGTGAGAGGGTGCGGTGAGGCTTAATAGTTGAGACCCCCGAAAGACCCATTTAGAGCCTCTACTAAATGTACATACCAAATTTCAACTTCCTAGCTCAACTTAGAGGGAAGTTATTTGAAGAACAAACAAAAAAAAAACTGACCAAAAAACTAAATTTCTGCGGTTGTTAGAGGGTGTGATGAGGCTTAATAGTCGAGACCCTCAAAGAATCCCATAGAGCTCCTACTGAATGCACATACCAGATTTCGACTTCCTAGCTCAATTTGGAGGGGTGATAAAAGAGAAACAGCCCTTTTTCAAAGTCATAAAGGGGGAAAACCCCTCAAATCTACCCTCCTAATTGATCTACATGGCTGATTTTTAGATGTGTTATACGACTTCGGATTTTCTATCGATTGGCTCAAGAAGGAACAACTTTTATATTTTTAGCCCCTCAGTATTCCCTTCCCCTAAATTTGGACACAGCTGAATTTTGACCCAAGGCCATCCCCACTTCAGAATATCAAATAGCTCGTCAATCGAAGCCTATTTCCCAAATTTGATCACTTTTGGTCAGTATCGAACTGAGGAAATTATTTTAATTTCGACGAGAAAATTAAAATAAATATCTGTCAGTTTCAAAAATGGTCGTAATGGTCTTCCAGGACCCCAAAGCGAATTTTGTTGATATTCTGATATTCTTCCTTCCCGCTCATCCGTTGTAGGTCGATAGATCGTAACAGTCTGGTTTTCATTGACAATGTGACGTAAAAAAATCAACCTAATTATCTCATTTTATTTCGTATACTTTTAGATAATTATCTTTTTAAAATTGGAAACTAATAGTGACCAATATTGCCTATTTTTCATTTCGTCACTAAAACTCTTCATTTTTCTGTCATATTTTCAATGAAAATATTGCATCAATTTTTTTCTCTGAAACGAGAAAATTATTTACTTACAATAAAGCTATCCCAAGCATTAGACGTCAAATGAAAAAAAAAAATTACAGGCATTTAGAGCCTTCAAAATTATTCCTGCGGTCAAAATTTCAGCTCTCACGGTCCATTTGAGGAGGAGTTATTGGGTGTGGAACATCGAAACATTTACAAAAAACGACATAATCGATTTCATATTGCGTTTAGGGGCCAATTTTTTCTCCACGTTCTGCCTTCGACATGGGCCAACCAGTGATGAGGTAGTCGTCCGGATCCGCGTGTAACATTTTTAGGGGTGAATTTTTAGTCATCCAAAATGTACTGAAGAAATAAAAGAAGTGAAATAACTCGATTTCATACCGCTTTCAGGGACTGTTTTTTTTCATCACATACTATCCTCAATTTGGGCCACGTACGGGTGGGGTGGTCGTATGTATCGGAGGGGGGGCATATCGCAGATCCCAACGACTATCTCATCTCTAGGTAGCCCATATTGAGGGTAGGATGAGGTGATAGAAGTAGCCCCCAAACGCAGTATGAAGTCTGATTATGTCGGTTTTTTTGTCAATTTCGTCGTGTTATTTGTCAATTTTTTGATATCCCACCCTCTCCCCCCAAATAGCTCCTCCACAAATGGAGCTGAGGAACTAAAATTTTGGCTTAAGGGATAATTTTAAATGCTCTACACACCAGTAAACATTTTTTTTTTTTCATTTGACGTGTAACTTTTGAGGTAGCTCCCAAGTTGGCTCGATACCGACCAAATTTGATCAAATTTGCGCCTAAGTCTTACGTTGACGGCGGATTTGTTATTTCCGGGTGGAGATGACTTTGGGTCGAAATTCAGTCACCCCTAAATTTGTAGGAGGGGGTGTTGAGAGGCTAAAATATCAATAGTTGTTCATTTTTGAACCAATCGATAGAAAATCCAAAGTTGTAAGACTTCTTTGAAAAATCAGCCTCTTACTTCAATTATGATGAGAGGAATGAAAGGTTTTACCTTATTTAGCCTGATTTTCTATGTCATATTATCAATGAAAACCAGGCTATAACAGTCTATCGAATGAGGGGGTGGGGGGAATATCAACAAAATCCGTTTTGAGATACTGAAAGACCATTAAAACGATTTTTAGCCATGTAAGATATTTATTATTATTTTTATTGTTTTTTCCGAATATGAAAATCATTTACTTCGCTCGATACCGAACAAAATCGCTCCAATTTGGTCAGTAGGCTCAGTTTAGCGGCGGATTAGATATATATGAGTGTGGATGAACTTGGTTCAAAATTCAATTATGCCCCAATTTGGGGGGAGGGAATACTGGAAGGGTCAAAAACGCAAAAATTACCCCTTTTTAAGCTAGTTGATAAAGAATCGAAAGTTATATAACATATCCAAAAATCAGCTTCCCAAGTCAATTAGGAGGGAAGATATGGGGGTTTTACCCTTTTAGACCCTGAAAAAGGGCTGTTCCTCTCCTATCTCCCCGCTAAATTGAGCTAGGAAGTTGAAATTTGATGTGTACTTTTAGTTGGGGTCCTAGATGTGCCTTTTGAAGGTTCAGCTCACTTGCACCCCCTCACAACCCTAAAAAAGTGTTTTTTTTTTATAGGTTTTTCTCATTTTTCTAATTTTTCCAATTTTTTGAGTTTATTCCTCGCATAACTCCCCTACAAATTGAGCTAGGAAATTGAAATTAGGTACGTACATCAAGGATCTTTTGGGAGGTCTCAGTTTTTCAGCCCCATTGCAACCCTTCGCAACCGCAAAGATGCGGTTTTTTGGTCGTTTTTTCTTATTTTTTGAGTTTGTTCCTCGCCTAACTTCCCTCCGAATTGGACTACAAGTTGAAATTAAATATGCCCTGTCTGTAGGGACTCTTAGTGTGCCTGTTGGAGGTTTCGACTTTTTAGCCTCGTTGTACCCTTCCTACCAGCAAGGGCTGATTAGGAAAAAAGGTTCAAAATTCGATACGTACCTACATGTAATAGAGACTGTAGATATATTTCAACTTTTCAGTCCCATTACACCCTCTCACAGCCTGAAAAATGTACATTTCGGAACTCCCATCCGAATTGAGCTAGTAGGTTAGAATTTGGTGTGTAGATCTAGTACGGGTCCTAGATGTGTGCTTTTTTTTTGGGTGGGCCTGAACTATCCACTTCGGCATCGTTGTTGAATTAATTTCCCTGAACAATGAATCGAAAGCTTTGGTCTCTTCTCAAATCTGCAATTCATCATACGTAATTTATCTCGGAATTGATGCGAATAATAAATAACGCAACATATTGTTTTATTCATTATCGATTAATATCGCCCATTTTTTTCTCTTATTTTCGCAGCGTATTCACTATACAAAGCCACTCGCGTCCAAATCTCGAAACAATAGTCGAAGCGATCAGACACCTAGAAGGTGACAGCGCGTTCGATTCGGCATCGACGCCCTCATCGTGCAGCTCAAGCAGTAGCAACATTAGCATCAGTAGCGATAGCAGTTGTAACAGTAACACGACAACACCAACGCCAACGACGACGCCTTCGACTACGACAGCCACCGGTACGACCGGACGCTCGCCCATGGTCTCAGCTCCCAACCAAGAGGCTCCTTTAGCTCTGACCAAGCGGACAGCCTCCCATACTGTGCTGCAGGTCGACATGAATCATATGAATTCGTTCGTCCGATTCAATCCTCGTCATCATAGCTCGACGTCCGGTAGCGGTACCGTTGCATCTAACGAACAACAACAAAGGCCTGGCGTTATCGTTGTAAAACAACAGACTTGAAAATGATTACATTTATACGTGTCGGTGTCAAAGTGTTAATGTATTTTACAATTTGACATTGCAAAAAACTTCGGGCTGTTTTTTTCTTTCTTTCTTTCTTTCTTTCTTTTCTCTCTCCCTTTCTCTCTTTCTCTCATTCTCTCTCTTTCTCTCTCCTTTTCTCTGATTATATATTTTTTTCGTTTGTTTAATTTTTTTTTTCCCTTTGTTTTTATATTGTGCAGACTTTTTACGCCCTATTTTACTATTATTATTATTTTTTTAAAAATGTTTTTGGATTTGAGGATAAAAGACCTTCGCTCATAATTTATTTTATTTTACATACTTTTTTTCTTCGTCTTACTGCGAGTAATATTTTAATATTTTAAACTTGTTCTGCGACGTGTTTTTCTTTTTTTTTTCTTTTTTTTTTTGTTTATTTATTTATTTTTATTTTTTTTTGCATTTTTACGTAGGTGTGTTGTTAATGATTAATATTCCTCCTTTTTAAATATTATATTTATAATTTCCTCGGTACTACGATTATTTAGAAAGTGGTATTATGTATTATTTTATCGATACACGCGTTAAGATTATTACGTTATTATTACGATTATTATTATTACTAAATTGCTACTACGCTGTATATTGTATCTAGTTGAAGGGAGTGAAAGCGAATGAATGAAGTATTTAGTAAGTAGCTCAGACATACTCAAGTTGTATTACGGATATATTGGTGTACTTATTTACTTGAGGTATTCTTGCGAAATCTCCACTCATCACTTCGGATCTGGGATCTATTTATTGTGGAATTTGCGATGTGTAGAAGAAACCCTCAAGTATCAAAGTACTAAGTTACCATTTAATTAACTTTTAAAAATAACAATAATAATAATAATATTGACAAAAACGTAAAAAAAAAAAAAACCAAACAAACAAACACACAAAAAAAATGACCGTAATACGGAATTAGATTGCGCTACACAAGCTAGTATTAGTATAATATTTATATACGTGCTACGTACGTGAACCTACGAGTTTGACGAATGAAGAAAAAGAAATTAATTATGAGTATAATTTAATACCAGGCTGTAATTCTGCAGACGAAAGTCGCATCGCCGTTATCAAAAGCGACTTGTTTTTAATAGTAATTAGTGTAGATAGTTTAGTGCAGCGGGAGAAGGGGGTGCGTTTATGTGAACCGTGGGCTAAGTAGTGAGATAATTATATTAAATGACGTGTCAATGAGTAACGAAAAAAGGGGGGAAAAAATGAGGAAATACATGCGAAGATGACAACTAAAAAATTTTTGTCAACATTCATCTCGTTTGTTTCCTTAGTGACGATTATCGATTTTTTTTTTTTCATTATTCGTTACTTATTGAACATTATATTGTTTGCTTTTCTTATTAGCTAATGAATTTTCAAGGCGTTTTTCGCTATGTTTTCGTGTCTGGTGCTTGATTTTTTTTTTTTTTCCTTTTTTGGTAGGTTATGAAAGAGTTTTGTTGAGTTTGCGAATAGTAGGGAATTTTTTTTTGAATTGTTGATTGTGTGTGTGTGTGTGTATGCGCGCGCGCGCGCGTTTTTTTTGGCGAGAGTATGACGAAAGTGTTTGAAATAATCAGAGACATATTGGGCTGTTGAAAGCATATGATGTTTATAATTTGTGGCCGATTTGATAGAATTGGATATTTCGAAGATTTCGGAGAGATACTTGTTGATGTTTTTTTTTTTTTTTGGAAATCTTCGGTGTATTTAATTCTGAAACTGGATGGTGGGGGGGGGGGGTGTTGGTAAAATTGAGTTCACCTAATGACGAATGATTTTTCATTTTTAAGACGGAATTTTTGTGGAGAAAATTTCCATTTTTTTTTATCCCGGTAGCTGATCTTACAAAAGTAGGGGGAAGAAATGAGAATTTATGCAATTTTGAGTCGTAAAATTCGTCATGGAGTCGAGAGAAGGAATTAGCATAGATGTGCTGTACGGGCGGAGGCGAGTTCAACTATGATAGTCCGACCCCCTCCCCTCGCCTCCGTTTTTCCCCGTAGGTATCGCTGTACAGGCTTCTGAAAAATTTAACAAATGAGCTGTTTCAAAATTTTGATCTGATTACGAATCCAAGTGGTGGAGCTTGCTGACAAAAAATTTTTTTCGTACAAATTTAGTCGTGTACACATTTTGCTGATTTTCATTATTGAAGGGGTAGCGTTCGTTTGAATTTTATGAGCCCCTTCAAAAAAATCAAGATAGACAAATTTTGTGCATTAACAAAAATGCTACGAAAGTTGTCTATTACGAGGTCCACTATTTAAAACCTCGATTTAGATGAATTTTTCGTTCTGAATTTTTTTTGGGGGGCGGAGAGAAAAAGAAAGATTAGAAAAGAAGAAAAATGAAGATGAGATTGGCTTCCTTCACTTTCAAAAAAAAAGAATAGGAAGATAGAAACGAGATTTTTTATTTCTTTCGTTTTTCTTTTTTGAATCTCCCTTCCTCCTCGTTCACTCCCTCTTCCTCTCCTCTCCACTTTTTCTTTTCATCTCTCTCCCCTCGTACCCCTACTTCCGTGCTTCCCTGTTTCTTCTTTTTATTCTCGCCTTTTCTTTTTTTCATCGTTATAATTTTGAAAACAAAAAATTTGTCCAAATCGTGGTTTTGAATGGTGAAACTTGTACTAGGCAACTTTTGCAGCATTTTTGGTTACGTACTGAAGTTGCCTATCTAGATTTTTTGAAGGGGCTCATAACAAAGAAACGAATACTGCTCCTTCAATAGTGGAGATAGGCAAAATGTGCACATGACTAAATTTGTGGGAAAAATTTGTGTATACAAGACGCGCTACCTGGATTGGTAATCTAATCAAAATTCTAAAACTGTTCATTTGTTAAATTTTTAGATGCCTGTTCAGGGATACCTGGGGGGAGGGGTTTCGACCTCCTCGCCTCTGCCCGTCTTGCGAGTCGAAAAAATTACACGAATCGTATTTTTTTGCTGGTAATTTTTTACCTAAATGTTTTCTTCTACTTTTTTACCCCCATTTTTAATCATTTTTTCCTTATTCGCGGGGTTTCAAGATGTTGACCCCAAACCCGTTGGGAGATTGGAAAGGGGAGCCCCCCCTCAATCTTCACCAATGACCTAACAAGTTGAATTTTTATTGAAAATATCACTATAAAGTTCAAAAAAAATATGCTGATGAGTCAAAAATCTTCAAAAATGCAGTTTTTGATGATTACAAACATCATCTTTTCCAAAATTTTCCAAGTGTGTATTTTTTAAAAACACATTGAATTTTTTGTAATTCTAGACATCGAAATTAACACCAAATCTCCTATCTCCCACCCCTCCCCCTCAATAATCTTGCGCATGGGCTTATTTTACTCAGATTTTTTTTTAACGAATTTTCATCGTTGTTTCATTTTTCCAACCGGATAATATTATTTTTTGAGATTTCAAAATTTGTAAAATTCTTTTTAAATCATGAATACTTTTCTACTTTATCGTGTAAAATTTTCTATTCGACTTGAAAAATAAGAAATGGAACAAGATGCTTATTTTGATGCAAACTGGAAAATTTTTTCAAATTTATGAAACCTTTGATATCTTGATACGAAGAACCTCCTCCATTTTTTTTTAAATACCATAAATTGGACGAGATGAGGAGGATCTTTCACGTACGACGTATTCGATTCGAGCTATCAAACATTTCATACGTTCGTATCTCGATCAAATAATCGATTATGAAGCTTCCATCAGCCCAATGAATGTCTCATTTAAAGGCGATCGTTTGTACGAAACCGACTCGTCATCGGTGGTTTAACATTATAAGAAACTTCGACACGTACATAGTAAAATTTTGTTGAAAAAGGCGATATTGATATGTATAGAATCTCTGGACAGAAATTAGCTTCGGTAGTGCGTATAATTAAATATAGACGAGTACTCGTAGCTTTGTTTAAGCTTTTATAGATGCTTTTGTTGTAGGATTTTTTGAAAGAAAAAAAGAAAAAAAAGAGGTATGTGTTGTAAAATTTAGGCGTGATTGAGAAATAAGAGGAGAGGCGAAGACGAACGTTTTCGTGTTGGTTTTCTGTTACTAAATATTTTTTTCCCCCTTCTGTATCCGGAAATAACGATAGAAGTGGTTATGTTTATTCTTTTAATCCATTAGTATTTCGACGACGATTTAATTTGTGTTCAGTACGAGGAGTGAGGAATAATTTAATGAAATTACTAATGATCGTATGACTTCGACTGATAAATGTATGTTAATCTGTTACTACGTATTTATATATTTGATATACTACATTTATATTATTAATTCAGTTATTTATCATCATTTATAAAAATTACTTATCATTGTATATCAGTTAATATGTTTTGTTTTCTTCTTCTTCTTCTTCTTTTTTATTTCTATTTATTTATTTATTTATTTATTTATTTATTTATTTATCCATTCATTCATTCATTTGTAACCATGATCATAATCATTACAAGCATCATTATCAATTCAGTTCTTAGTTGACGAAATTTCAGACGATATAAAAAAAATTCTTGACTAAATATTTACACACAAAAAAAAAAGAAAACATGAACATAAAAATGATGTTATTAACGTGTATGTGTAAAATGTATATCTGTATTTAAAAATTAAAAGGGAAGTAAAATACGAAAGAATCGAATAATAAGAAAGGCATTGATTATTGAAAAAAAAAAAATAATAAAGGACTAAATTTAATTAAGTCGTTAGATTTTAAGGTTTTTTTTTCTTCTTTTCATTTATACGAAAGATCTCGAAAATTTTTTTCAACTGTTGTACTTGAGATTGTTTTGAAATTGTTTTATTTATTTATTTATTTATTTATAATTTTTTTTAATGTTGTGTATAAAGGATTTATTTAGAGAAATTAATTACTATCTACGTGTATGTTACTATTTTTTTTTTTTTTCATTTTTTATTTTGTTTTGTCAGAGCGCATTTTACATCTGAATTTAAGTTGCCAAGAAAAAGGTATACGATTGATCGATGTTGATTAAGTTATTATTGTTACAATTATTTCTATATATTTTACTACTTACCTTTTGTTTATTATTTACGCAGTGTTACTGTTGTATAAAACTTGATTATTTTTTAAGAAAAAAATTATAAATTTTTTTTTAATTCCTTTATTATCATATAAGTAGAAACTTAAACATTTGTGGCATTTAAAATGATTTTTTTTTTATTATAACAACAGTTATAATGTTGTTAGCATTTAACGATTAAAGAATTTTTTATGATGATGTTGGGTTTTATTTTTCTTCTTCTGTTTAGAAAGATATTTTGTATGCAACTCGTAATCTTTGACGAAATTTTACTACGTTTAGAATTATTTAGATTTATAATTTTCGCGCCTTTTTTTTTTCAAATTTTGTTGTTATTTTATTTTATTTTTTTTGTGTGCGTGTTTCGAACAATTTGTTGTCCATTTTGTGAAAGATTTTTCGCGATTGAACATTGTCATGTAGTTTTTACAACCGCGATATTATTTTTCGTAAATTTGTAATTATTGTTGCGTTTTTAGCCTGATTTTCTATGTCATATTCGATGATCCGGTGGGTGGAGGTCTTGCCCCTCTGGTTCCAAGGATTTTCATTCCAGTCCCTCCAGCTCCGGCTCCTCCAAGATTTTCAGTTCAAGTCCCCTAACGCGGCTTTGAAAAAATCGACCAGAGGGACCCTCCACCCTCCGGATCACTGCTCTTACTGTCAATGAAAATCAAACGATCTATGAACCTATGGCCGATGAGAGGGGAAGGGGATATAATCAAAATCCGTTTTTGGGCCCTAGAAGACCATTACGATCAGTTTTGGATATTTCAGATATTTATTCTCCCCCCCCCCACCCCCCAACAACCAAAAATCATTTGCTCAGCTAGATATCGAATAAAATTGGTCAAATTTGGAAATTAGGCTTCAACTGACGATAAATTTCATATTCTGTGGTGGAGATAACCTCGGTTCAAAGTTTTGATGTGCCCAAATTTGGTGGGAGGGGGGGGTGCTGAAAGGCTGTGATTTCAAAAATTATTTCTTTTAGAGCCAATCGATAGGCAATCCAAAGTTGTGCAATAGATTCAAAAATCAGCCTCCAAGGTCAATCAAGAAGGGAGATGTGAGGGGTTTTCTGTTTTTTTTTTAACTTTGAAAAGTGTTGTTATTCCCTCATCTTCCCTCCAAATTGAGTAGTGAGAAGTAGAAATTTGGTGTACAGATTAAGCATAGGAGTTAGATGTGCCCTTTGGTCGTGTCGTCTCGTTAGCTCCATTGTCATCCGTGCTCCCCCCAACCCCAATCTTACAATTTATTAGAATTTTTTTCTCGATATTATAGCCAGATTCTCTGCTATATTGTCAATGAAAACCAGGCTACTACGATTTGGGGATATTAATAAAATCTGTTTCGGGGTCCTGAAAGACCAATACGAACATTTTTAACTATGCCAGATGTGTATTTTTTCCTAATAAATTAAAAATCGTTTCGCTCAGCTCGATATCTACCGAAATCGATCAAATTTCGGAAATAGGCTTAGATCGACAGTTAGTTTGATATTCTGGAGGGCTCGGGTCAAAATTCAAAATGCCAAAATGGGGTGGAGGGGGGGTGTTGAGAGGCTAAAATTGTAAAAATGTTCTTTTTCGAGCCAGTCGATAAAAAATGAAAATTTGTTTAACATATCCAAAAATATGCGTTTTAGGTCAATTAAGAGGAGAGTATATAAGGGTTTTTTCCCCTTTTTCACCTTGTAACAGGGTTCCCCCTTCCCTACCCCAATCCTAATTGAGCTAAGAAGTTGAAATGTGATATGTAAACTTAGTCGGGGTCCAAGCTGTGCTTTTTGAGATTCTCGACTTTTTAGCCTCGTTGCACTTCCTCACTGCCCCAAAAATGTAGTTTTTTGATCGATTTTCTTCATTTTTTGAGTTTGTCCCTCACTTAACTCCCCTCCAAACTGAGCTAGGAAGTTAAAATTTTGTATATAAATTTATTACGGGTCCTAAACCTACCTTTTGGAGGTTTAGACGTTTCAGTCTCGTTGCCCTCCCCCCCTCCCAACACCGAAAAAGTTGTTTTTTGAGATTTTTCCTTGCATATCTCCCCCTCAAATTTAGCTAGAAAGTTAAAGTTTGGTATGTAGGCTTAGCTTAGACGCTAGACAAGCCTTCTGGTCGTATCGACTTGTTAGCCTCATTTCCCCCCCCCCCCATAATATTATAAAATTTGACATGCAAAGCCTCATTTCCCCCCCCCCCCACTTTTATCACTGATTGGAATAGTTTTTTTTTCGCAATTATCAGCCTTTTTTTTTGTATTACGCTGTTAATGCAAATCAGGCTACTACGGTCTATTGACCAACGGCAGATGGAAGGAGAATATCGACAAAATCTGTTTTGTGGCCCTAAAAGATCAATACGACCATTTCTAGTTATGCTAGGAATCCCCCCCCCACAAATTAAAAAAATATGTGCTTGACCCGATACCGATCAAAATCTATCAAATTTGGAAAACAGGCTTCGATTGGCAGCGGATTTGATGTTCTGGAGTGAAGTTGACCACGGGTCAAAATTCGGTTATGTCCAAATGCTTAGAGACTAAAATCGTAGGAAGGTTCCTTTTTGAGCCAATCGATAGACTATTCAAACATGAGATTCCTCGTGAAGGGTTTTCCATTTTTGACCTTGGATAGGGTCTGTTTCTCTTCCCCCCCCCTCCCTTACCCCGTCTACAAATTGAGCTAGAAAGTTGAGATATGGTAAGTAGATTTATTAGGGACCCTAGCTGTACTTTTTGGAAGTTTCTACTTTTCAGCCTGAATGCACCCCCTCGCCGCCCTGATAATGTAGTTTTTTGTTAGGTTTTTCTTATTATCTGAGTTTAGTCCTCGCTTAACTCCCCTCCAACTTGATCTAGGAGCTTGAAATTTGGTATACAAATTTAATATAGGTATTAAATTTGCTTTTTAAGGCTTTTAGCTATTCACTTTATAATATTCACCTGTACCCTTATCACCGTATACAAGAAAAAACATTCCATGAGTGGACAATTCAAATAGGTACCTTCTTAATTCTTGAAAATCAGGCTTAAAAAGCTTTCGATGTTGTTTTTTTTTTTTTTTACGTATTAGCTGGCGTTATTAATTCGCTGAAATAATTTTCGTTAAGTTTTCGAATAATTTTTACCCTTATCTTTTACTTCCTTTCAGTTAGGAAATGTTTACGAATTGTGATGGTGTTTACTCAGAATTCTATGACCCTAATAATTGTGAACATTTATAACCTTCTGGTATCTCCCAACTTCAATGGAATTTGCGTCAGTGCAATATTTCATCGTGATCTCATTTCCGTAATTATGAAACGATGGTTTTAAAAATGTATTTCGGGTTTAACATACCACATGATTATAATTTAAAATTTCTTTAAAAATTCCTTTAATTTTCAGAATACTGAAATTTAACAAAGATAAATATCGCGGATAAAAACCTTATTAAATTTTTACATCCAGTACGATTTTTCAATTTCCACTTTGATACTAATGTATAAATTTTTCTCGGCAAATATCGCGAATAAACTGAATCACTGTTAATCAAAACTAGCTGAGTCAAGCTTCGAACGAACGATACCATTCAATTAATTTATTATTAAAATATCATCCTGACAAAATTTTCAGGTCATTTTTCTATAGTTAGTACACAATAATCGATTGGACTTTTCGAATGTGTGACTTATGTCGTTGTATAATTTGTATGTTTGTTGTTTGTTGTTGTTTTGTTTTTTTTATATATATATATATATAATTTTGTCGGAACTTTATAAATTATGAATTCGTCCGACGTTGTAAAACATAACAGTTCCGATTTATTGAACATTGATGAAAACAAGCAGATTTTCAATATGATCGGTGAAAACTGCCAGGTATGTTGTTAAAAAATTTTTTTCCAGCTTTAAAAATTCGACTGTTTTGGTACCTAATTTTCGTACTAATTTTCAGGTATTGTCGATGACCGTTGTAGAATTACATCGTAGTCCTGATTCGAGTGGAGAAGGTGATTGGACGAAGGAAGATGTAGGCGTTTTATGCCTAGTTCTGGATCAGAATCTGAAATGCCATTTTTTTCGAATTTTCTGCCTGTTTCGCAAACGAATGGTTTGGGAATATGAAATTCACGATTTTATACAATATTCTGCTCCGAAGCCAGCTTTGCATGTTTTCAAGGCAGAGGTACGTTTGCTCGAGTACTTCATGTTGGAAAAATATCTTACGAGATGGTGATTAGTTTCATTTGAATGTAGGAACATATGTACGCTTTTTACTTTGTCAGTGAACAGGAAGCATCTAGTATGAACGAAAATTTACGTAAAATATTCTACGATGAACAAGAATCAGGTCAGTTCAACGATTAAATTACTAGATATTTTGTTCGACTTGAATGCGTATTGTTGATTGAATTTGTTATCGCAGAAAGAAGTGAAATTCACGAAATAAACCCAGTGGTAGAAGCTCCTTCGGCGTTCGCGACGAAACCTTCAGATTCCACCAGTAAACGAAGTTCAATTTACGACGAACTAGAATGCAAAGTATTTAATTTGTGTATCGATAAAGGTGGTGAAAATAGAAAGAAAAAAATCACCAAAGATGATATTTCTTATCCGCAGAATTTCAGACATATTTCACACATTGGTAGTTTCAAAGAAAAAATGAATCAAGTAAGAATGAATATTTACGCAATAAAATATTTTAAATTAATTATTTGGTAATTATCGCCGGTTCTTTCTGTTATTTCAGATTAAAACCACTCATAGCAGTAATGATAATGATTTGAAAAATGAAAATTCGCAAAGTCCGACTACCCCATCGACGCATTTTAGATCTCTGCACACAGCGAATGATTCGAATGCTTCTCTGCAATATTCAAATCTATCCGAGTTAGAAGTTGCACCTCCACTTCCAGAAAAAAAACATCGTTTACGTATCGCCCATCTTGGTGACATGCCTTCGCCTAATCTTCCAGAAAAACGGCTATCTCGTCCAGATCGAAGATTATCTACTTTGAAATACACCAATAGCCATAAAATAGAAGAAGATATGGAATTCGCTCCTGTTTGCAGAGCTGTTGAATTGGAAAAAAGATCATCTGATTTGGATCGCGATTCATGTATTTCCCAATCGACCAACAACAATACGATCAAGAATAATATCATCACCCCTGCACTCGTACCTGTTCGCCCATTTGAAAAATCACCTCATCTTTCAAATCGTATACCTACAGTTCAGCCTTTGAGTGAAGATTCGGTAGTATATGAGACTATTACACCTGTTACACTTCCTCGTGTACAGAAAACATCTCTTAAATCGGATCCTCGTGTATCAACATTGAAAAATGTTTGTCACGATTCGAGAATGAATGGAAAATTGGTTGCAAACGTTGAACCTATTCTTCAAGAAAAGAAGCCGCCTCGTTTCGGTCGTCAAGTACTTCCTTTCAATTCTTCCCCTCTTACATCTAAAATGTCGAACGAAAAAATTCACTATTCTCGTTCTTCTGCTGTTCATCCCATTGGTTCTCCTCCTTCTCCTCCTACCCTCCCTCAAATTATTGCCGCCAACTTGAAACCATCTAGCGTGCTTGAAGCTTTGAATGATTCCGATTCTGATGAAGGAAAGGTTACATCGTCTAAATATGATACAGTTGCATATCCTCCTCGTCCTATCACGAAATCCGCCGTATCGTCTCGTCGTCAGTCTTCGCTGGATACAAATGTTAAAAACAACTCTGAGCGATCGTGTGTCTACGACGTGGTATCATCTCCTCCTCGTCCAGTCTCGAAACATTTTAAACAACCGAGCTCCGCTGACAGTCCACCTGTTCTGGATTCTCCTGTCTACACCGAGGTGTATAACACTTTAAAAGACTTGGAACTTGAAGCGGAAAATCATGATTTAGTTTCTTCGGTACATAAAAAGTCTTCGAATACGCCTGGTGGAAACAATACCAGTCAAATTGATCAAAGTAAGAGCAAACTACCTTCTTTATGTTTTACTCGTTAATCGAGAAACTATCAATGGTTAAATTTTTTAGAAGTGTTACCTAAGCCGTACGCAGTGCATCCTGTCAAGTCTATTCATCCGTTTCTTTTACCTCCTTCGTGTTCATCTTCAAACTTAGAAAAAGCACAATCATGCGAAAAATCCTCTTGTTCGAGTACATCTTCAGCTTTGAATCCGTTGACAAGCAAACATGATGCACTTCGAGCTGCCTTAATTAGTTCCATTAATAAACGTAGAATACATTATACCTGATTCGGGAACACATTCATTTTCTTTGGATTTTCAACCGAATTTATTTTATTTCTATTTCTTTAATAACCAATAAAGACAATTCCAGTTTTCTAACCATATTTATTCTATTTTTATCCCTTTAACAACCGATTAAAAGTTTTATTTGTTCATTACCCAGAAAATATTAAGAAGCAATTTCAATGATGTTGATATACACTTTTCAGTACCCCTCAATTCTAATATTATCACATTCAGTAATTTTTACTGAACTAGATCTTCGTATTAAAAAAATCTTTTTTCAGCAAAATCCCCCCCTTAACGCCTTGATTTTTTTATTATTTTATAATGGAGGGGGGAGAGTATCCGAGAAGGATTTTCTATTTCAACTTGAAATCAACATCTATAGTCTGCTCAATTTAAAAAGGACCTTGGCTTATCAGTAAACCATGCTTGTTAACCAATCGTGTGCCTTGAAAATCAATTTCAAGACGTCGATGATAATGATGTAAACAATGGGATTATAGTATGTTAAATCTAAGAAGGAATGTGAGAAATTTATGCATAAATGGCGTTGGCTAATAGGATGTCTTGAAATTGATTGTTAAGGCTTTTTATCAATAAACCATGCCTGGTTTACTGATTAATCGAGGTCCTTTTTAAATTGAACAAAACTACAATTGTGTACGTGTTTCACTTATTTATTTTTTTTAGTTGAAGTAATATCTTTAATTTTAACATGCTACGGAAACAGTGGTAGCCAGGACACCAACGACAACACCTGCAACTACATCTCGAGCAAGGCAGCAATGATATGGCTGGTTCCAACCAGGTACATATTCATTCTCTCTTTTCAAGATTACTAAAAGTCGGTAAGTGTCAACTAAATGAAACATTTCAATAATAAACATTCCCATTATCCAGTTTCCCTACCCATCTAGTAAAGCCACATTTAAAATGAAAAGGATCTGCTGCGCGCTCGTGAAAAAGTCGAAGGTAGTAAATAAGTCAATATTGCGCATGCGCGAAACACTAGTGTTTTTGGTTGATTGTTTGGTTGTTGGCTTCCCTTTGGCTTGCGCAACAAAAATACAGTAGATGACTAAACTACATGCAGATTAGCTTTACTAGCCGAGCGCATGCGCAGAAAAAAAATACTTATATTTCCTTGGTTGTAGTTGTAGATGTTTAAAGAAAATCTTACATTGAACGAGCAGTTTATTCTCTATTATAATGTAAGCTACATGGTCGAAGTGTACATGGACTGCTACTAGCAATGCTAAAAACTCAACTTCGCTGAAATGATAAGCAAGTTTGTAATTTTTATTACATAATGAAATGAATGATCGGTTCTTTTATTAATCGTTCCTTTTCTGTAATAATTTAATTTGTCAATTGATTAATTATTAAATGCCCTATGGACTATAGAATAGATATTGGAAAAAAGTATCGTGTTCGTGAGTTTATAATCAAGATTTAAGAATCAAGATTGATTTTAAAAATAATTATGATTTATTGCCACTAGACTAGAAGTGATAATCTGAAATGATGGTATTTGTTCATTTTATTGGTTGACTACAATGACGCAACAAACATGAAATCCATCAAAAACCAATGAGATATCTGTTTTTTGTTTCAAGCACTTTTTACTTTGTTAGCCACCAGATAGCGCAGTTGCTATGTTGCCAATTCCGCGAAAGACCTTGATTCTCCTCTATCGTTGACAACATGGTGAAAGAAGAAAAACAACAATAAATTATTATTCGTAATCAGACAAATCGAGATTAAACAATTCGAATTACGTTTTTTTTTGCTAAGTGTGAATAATTGATTATAAAGTACAAGTACATTGTCACGGATCGTGGATCCCAAACCAAAATATGATTACGAAATAGATCTCGCACACGTATGTACAGCATTTTAATAGATGCGTTGTTAAAATGGGAAATGCTGGGAGTAACTCCAGGGAGAGGCATAAATCGTGCGATTTAGATATAATATCGCCTCACAGAGACTCGACAAGTCAAGCTTTCATTTTCGATAAGAACTCCGAGAATTCCGCTTATCAAGAACCTAGTAACGAAGAAGATGAGTCGTACTGTGATAAACATCTTTCAGTGGTAAGAAAAATGCATCTTAATTTACGTGGTTTAACAGTTTTTATCTGTTGTAGACATTGAATGTCGCTGTTGATAAAGAAAATATTTTTATATGATCTATTTATTTCTTATTATCTTACTAATGTTTCATACGCGTCTATCAAGTGAAGGTGACGTTGCTAATTTTATAATGGTATTACAGGACGATAGCGCTTTGCATCAGCATTCCAGCACAGATGGAAACGATAAATCAGGCTTATTACCTACTGTTTTTAAATGGGAAGGCGGCGGAAAAGATGTAGCAATCAGTGGAACATTTTCAAACTGGAAACCAGTTCCTATGGTGAAAAGGTATCACTTCAGAGTTAACCTTTAAGTAGCCTGTGCTACTATCCAGTGATTGGTGTTTGTTAAAAGTAGTTAATTATGTGTCATTCTAGTCATGGTGATTTCGTTACAATAATCGATCTTCCGGAAGGTGAACACGAGTATAAGTTTTGCGTCGATGGTGAATGGAAGTGTGATCCTACCAATGTAATATTTCTCTACTTTTTGCCATCTCGTATAGTATATTACATAACGATTAAATTTCAACTTCGTAATAATTTGTCGTATGATTTCAGAAAATCGTAGATAACGGTGTAGGATCGAAGAACAATGTAGTTACCGTCAAGAATACAGATTTCGAGGTATTTCAAGCCCTAGACATGGATAGTGAAAATTCCAGCACATCTAATCAAGGTTAGTTTCGAATACACGTCACGTTAATGTCCACAAATTTACTATACTGATCAATGAAATTTTCGTAACAGCTAATGAATATTCGCAAGATATTCCAGCACTTCAAAAACCTTGGGAAAGAATGCACGGACCTCCTATATTACCTCCGCATCTGTTGCAGATTATTTTAAATAAGGATACGCCGCTCTCTGTGAGTATTTCGTTATCAGCCTTAACGCCGTAATTTAATTTGTTATATTTTTTCTGTGAAATTGTCCAATTTTTACAGTGCGAACCGACTTTATTACCCGAACCAAATCACGTAATGTTAAACCATTTGTATGCGCTTTCAATAAAAGATGGTGTTATGGTACTAAGTGCTACTCATCGTTACCGTAAGAAATATGTTACAACTTTATTATATAAACCTATTTAAGGTAATACTAATGTAATTTTAAATCTTCTCTATTTACAATGAATGAAGTGTTTTAAAACTTTTTAACGTTCGTCGGTTTATATTATTTGTTTTGTATTTGCGATGTATTTTTTTCTTCTTATGAAAGAAATATATATATATTTATTTGGGGGTATATCATGTATTTAAATAATAAATTTAATTTTCATTTTGTAACGTATCATTAAGCGTGATACTTCTTTTAACGTGAGAAGTGTAGGATGTGTTTAGGGTATTTTGTAATGAAAGCAAAATATTGAATTGCCTATATTTTTTATTGAAATGTGTCATGCCTTCGTATTGTGAATGGTATTTACTATTTAATGGTTAACTTTTTCAGCATTAGCTCTATTTTCCCGTTGTTTTAATTATTTTGGTTATTAATTAAAATGAAAATACAAAGGCGATATTTCAGCGAGAAAACTGTTATGCAAATGTTCGAAAAATTTCAATGAATAATCCTTATTTTTTTTTACGACGGTTTCATTCATGATAAAATATTCTTTATTCTCTGTTTCTTCAAGATTTTCTATAAATTAAAAGTCAAGCCATTTCATCACATAATCAATTTGATCCTTCGATCGGTTGTAAATAGCATAGCGTCGCGAAATTATTTAATTTTTCATACTAGTTTCTGGCTCCGATTATAGATAGCGTTGTAATTTCTCGGATTTCCACCAATAACAACCATTTAAACGACACTTACGTGATTTCTCTCCTTGGCGTTCCATTAATTTTCATTTCTAACTCACAAACTCAGAAAATATTATTGAAATGAGATTAATCTTGTTTGTCATGTTTCATTGTGATTGTAAACAATTACAAATGTAATTATTTTTATTGGAAACACATATGCGCTTGCATATTTACGTAACGCTGGTTGAATATTCACCTTAGTCTTAAGTGAGTACTGTTTTGATTTCGCATCAAGTTGGTACTTGGTACAGTGATCTTTTGTGCGTTTGTTGTGTTAACGTATTTTCATCATTTATTAGGTACCATAATCAATCGATTTTTGTATCCAACATTCCGGTAATGACTTCCAAGTCGCCTCCAACTCCGTTGGCTGGAGATTTTGTGCAAAGTTACATCAGCGCCAATATAATTAAATTTCTAGACGACGAGTTCGATAAATTCGAAGAAAAAGCGAAGAATTGTAATCGCTATACCGTTATCGATGTGAAATTACCAGTTCGTATAATCGAATTGTTCTGGAGATTGTTTAAATTATGCACCGATAATCCAGTACTACGAGAAAATATCGATAGCGTAAAACTTTTCGCGAAAATTTTCTTTCTCATGAGAACTCATTTCAAGGCGAATTGTTCGTGTGGCGTGGAACCAGGCCTCGAAGATGAGAATTTTGATGGTTTGGACGACGACGATTGGGGTGAGTGCTATGAACCTGATCCCTTGAAAAAATTTTTTCAATATCTCTCGCTCCAAGAGGCCCAAAGAAATATGAATTTGGCTGAAGCTACTGAAAAAAAATTACTCAAAGACATTAAACGCGCTACTGATTGGTTGTTAGAAACGAACGGTATTGTTATTTGTGAAATTTGTAACTCCAAACTTGCCAGCATTTTAGATGTTCACGTTCATGCGCAACAAGTGAACCATGAAAAGAATGTGGAACTTTTTAAAGGAAACGAATCGTACGTTGCGTTTCCCGATCTAAATGACCAAACATTCGGCTGTAAAATTTGCAAATTGGAATATAGCACGTTGAGTTCGCTTGTGAAACACTTCGATAAACCTCAGCATAAAGATACAGTGAAAAAATTTTCAGAAACAGATACGAAACCGAAAAGCGCAGTAACACCTGTTAAACAAACCAAAACCTCTTCAGCTGCTCAAGAAAAAGCTGAAGTTAAGAAATCATCCAATACTGATAACAAATCTGAAGCCAAGAATGTACAGGTTGCGACCAATTATAAGGCGAAAAATACCGGCAACGCTGCACCAAAGCCTTCTAGCAATGTTGCTACTCCAACGCTTGTTTCTAACACCTCTCATATCGTTACCAAATCCGGAACCAGAACCGCGGCAATTGTTCCTACTAAACCCGAAACAAAAACAACAACCAGTGCGTCAACCAAAGGTGATACTGAATCATCTGCGAATAAACCTCCAGCCAAAAATATAACCAACGTAACACCGAAACCTCAAGCCAAAAATACAACCAATGTAACACCGAAACCTCAAGCCAAAAATACAACCAATGTAACGCCCAAATCTCAAGCCATAAATACTACCATTGTAACACCAGCTAATGGAACAAAGTCTTCTGCAAACGTGTCCAAACTAAAAGTCAATGTATCTGTTAATGCCGACACGTCGAAGTCAACATCTACCAGTTCTACGACTACTGACAAAAACTCCACATCTACGTCTAAATCGCAGAATAAAAGTTCCACGTTGAAACTGGAATATAATTCGAAATTTATCGTATCGAAAAATTCGTCCGGTAAATATTGCCAAATTTGTAACCAAAATTTACACGACGTAGGCTCCATCTTAGCTCACGTCAAAGGACCAAATCATTTAAAGATGATCTGCGCATTCGATTCGAACCAGGAATACATAAAGATGTCCTCCAGCGGTGAACAATTTTACTGCATGGTGTGCGGTACATGTTATCCAAATATTCATAAACTAACATGTCATTTTACCGAAGAAAATCATACGACTTTAGCCAAAGTTTTTTCAACGTCACCTCCTGCTGCACCAATTCCTAAACCGATTCAAAAGACGACAGTTAAAAATATCTTGAATACCGTCCACCTGAACGACACTGATAAGAAATTTTTACTGCAGAAAACTAACGTGATCCAATGTATCGTTTGCGGAGTAACTTTGAACGTCATCGATGAAGTTGCCGATCACATTAATAGTAACCTGCATTCGCAAAACGTATTGAATTTCATCAAACACGAACAATACGTTCAGTTACCCAGCGACAAAGGTACCTCTTTCAACTGTCTTAAATGTATTTCGGTGTTCGATTCGTTAGCGGCCATTTTGGTTCATTGCAAAGATCACATTAACCCTCCGATAAAACCTGTTAAACCAGTCGAGCCATTCAAGTTGAAAAAAACCGATGAAAAGTTTATCTCGAAAGGTAAAACAGATAAAAGCCTACAATGTAATTTATGCGACAAAGAATTACCTACGGAAGCGGCCGTAATTTCGCACACCGGAAGTTCAAACCATGTAAAAAATTATAACATTTTTGCCAAAAACGAAACGTACTGCATCGGTGGCAAAATTTCGTGTTCTTGGTGCGAACACAACTGCCACGATTTGGCCTCATTAGTGAAGCATTTCAAATCCGATACTCATCAGAAGACTGTCATCAAAGGTAAAAAGCCTCAAAACAACACTTCCGTTCATATCCCTTCGTACGCGAAGCCGAAATTAGATGACGTGGCGGTATCATTGCCGACGACCAAATCGCCCAAATCAGCCACTCCGACTGAAAAGGAAAAAAAAATCGAAAATGCGTCAACTCCTCGTAAATCTAGATTGCAGCTTTTTCCGTTAAGCGAGGCGAATCTCGATCAATTCAACGTACGCAGCGAACAATTCCGGATGAAGAAACCCGATAATAGTTACATCGTTGCTAAAAACGATGTATTTTATTGTCGTATTTGCAACGTTGATCTTCCAGCTAGTACTGTAGCCGCGCACATGAACGGCGCTACTCACCGAATCAACGTCGAAGTTTTCGAATCTCTACAATGTCACGTACTATTAACAGCCGACTCTGTGAAATGCACGTCTTGCAAATTGACCTTCGATCACGTTCATGAATTGGCGAAGCATTTCAGAGATTTGATACACGTAAAACCAACATCGGTGAGTTATACAAATATCACCCAACCGTCCGATTCCGCCCTCATCCGCGACACTAATTTGACAGAAAGTAATTCGATAGGCAAGCTTACGCCGGAACAGATTCCAAATTCGGTTGAGAATAAAAATGCAGAAGAATCTATCGTTTCGCCGAAACGTGTACAAATACCAAAACACGATCGTAAGCATATTTTCAGACTAACAGAAACCATCGTCCAGTGTAATCTTTGTAATACCAAACTAAACGATAACGACGCGTTGAAATCTCATATCAATAATCTCAACCATAAAAGAAACTCCAACTTGTACCAAGAGAACGAACCGCTGATTAAGCAATTAGATAGCGTCGGATCTATATTCGAATGCGTTTCGTGCTCGTTTAGCGGCGATCTCAACAAAGTAATTAAACATTGCAAGAAGAAGCAACATTTGATAGCGAAAGGTTGCGAAGATAATATCTCCGACGATGAAGATATGCACCACGATGAAAATACAAACCAAGTTGATACCACAATAAGCGAGTTCGATTTGAAATGTATTTCGATGAAGAACGGTATCGTCCGGTGTAATATTTGTCACAGTAAATTGACCGGAGAAAAGAACCTATTGGAGCATATGAATAGCGTACGTCATATGGACTACACCATCGTTTACAAACTTAACGAACCATTTATCGAACAATTCGACGAATTAGGTTATAGTTATAAATGTATAATTTGCGAGGTAATTTTTACACGATTGGATACCATGATTAGGCATTTTGCGGAAGAAGGTCACGTTCAAATAACTCAAGAAAACAAAGCTCAATTGTTAACCAACAATAAAACTCGATTCGACGTTAAAACCTACGACTTCGAATGTATATTGTGTTCGTTGACATTTCGCGGATTCGCCGACCTTTCCAAACATTGCTATTCGGCTCAACACGAAGTTTTTAAAAAACTAATACAATCGGAAAAGAACGAGATACCGTTGAACATAACAATTACCGATTACCAGTATCATTGCAACGCTTGTAATGTTCGTTTGTTGAATAAAGCCCTGATGGAGAAACACCAGAATAAAAGAATACACAAGGAGTCTGCGACTTTCTATAAACAAAATTCGAACGGTGACCAATGTCCTAATATAATCGAAATCGTCGGGTACGAGTATTTGTGTAATTTATGTTGGTTTCCGATGTACAGCGCGAGCGAATTAGCATCTCACGAAAAAAGCAACATGCACAAGAGTGGTAAAAATTTCGACGACGTGTGGCGGTTCAACGAGAAACATTTGATTATGTGCGATAACATGTACAAGGTGAGATGTAAATTATGCGAGAAAACCATCGGTATCGAAAAATTCATTAAGCATTGTACTTCGCGAGACCATCGAATGAAATTTATCGCTAGCTATTTGGAAGAAAGTGCTCAAGATCAACATATCGTTTGGAGAAATACTTCTCAATATTGTACTCTTTGTGACTGTAAACTGGTCAATAATCATAATCTGGTGAACCACGTAAACAGCGAGAAACATAAATTGAAATTATTGCAACGGTAAGTTATCGTTTATACTTGATACGTATTGTACATACAGTATTTGTGATGGAAATTTGTCACGTACTTAGTTTTTAAGATTTTTTTGAGTATTATTTTAAATCGTTAATTACTTCGCGAGGTATGTCGTGATGTTTTATAGTGAATTATTTCGTTCCTTGAACAGTATTTTAATGACTTTACCGTTCATTATACATAAATTATTAATCAACTTGAAAAGCTAATGTTAGCGATATATTTATTGAAGTACGCATTTTCAGATAATTATTCCTTTTTTTTTTTGGTTTATTGATTAAATGTGATACCTTCTTTTGTATGTGTTGTTTGAAATTTTGGTTATGGAATGTGAAGGAAAATGTTCAAAACTGTGTGAAACTGAGGCTGAGGTTTATGCTATTTAATTGTTGTCAGCGTTGTCACTTGGTAGTTTTCTTTGTAATTTATTTTAGAGTAAACGTAATCGCGAAAGTTCATATATGTAATTGAAGTGGAGTCATTCTGAATGGTCAATAGTTTGAAAGAATTTTGAGTGATCTGCGCACTAGTCAAAAGTCTACCGAATTACAGATCTGCAGAAGAAGAATTCCACTCGAAGCATGAATGTTATAAGTAAGCTGTTTCGTACATTTACATTGCCTTGCAGTTTACTGTGTTTTCTAGTTGTAATTGTTTTTTTCACATTCCCCTTACAATGAGCGCTAGTGTAGCAACCAATAACTGTGATATAGGCCTAGACAATGACGTCATAACAGAAATGTAGCATTTTACTTTGCTTCACGATAACACTCACTTTATGTAACTCCTCCCTTCATTTTAATTCAACGATGAAAATACTAGCGTCTAAAATTTCATCACGCGAATAATTTTAATATTTCAATCAAATGGTCAATATAATTAGGGGACTTGGAGGAAAAATGTTTTTCAGCGAAACTTATCATATGGAAGTTTTGCCTATCTTGATAATTGAAGGGGTAGTGCGCATTTCAATTTTAGTAGTTCCTTCAAGAATGAAAATTTTATTTTTTCAAATAAAAAATTTAACGAAGAAAAAAGTTTTTTACGAAGCAGCGATTTTAATATTGGACCTTATAGTGAAACATTTTTGGTTTTGCTACACATTTTTGTATAGAAGTTTCGCTGGAAAACATTTTGTCTCCAAGTCCACCATAGTCTGTTAAATTTAAAAGGGACCTCGGCTTATCAATAAACTATGCCTGTTGAGTGTTGACCAATCGAATGCATTAAAATTCAATTTCAAGACATCCTATTGCCCAACACCATTTATTTATAAATGGTTCTTTTTAAATTGAACAGACAGTAATTACCAGAGTTGGAAAAAAGACAGTTTAAAAAAAAACGAAAGACGTCTTTTTTGTTTTTAAACAAGCAACACTGTTGCTTAAAATTGCCTTGCCTTAAACATGTTTTAAACACAAAATGAAGCCAGCTGTAAAAAAGTAGCAAAAATTGTGCGAAACTTTACTTTTTCAGAGCGGTGCTGTAACAGAGTACAATGGTGCCGAAAAGGCAAATCTTTGGCTTTTATTATCCGCCCAATATAGCTTGAGTCGTCCGCTTGGTAGATGGGATAGGCAAAATCATAACTTCAGGAATTCAAACGATTGTTATCTTATCACAATCATCAGTCGTATCATTATTCAAAACAATGTAGCAATCTGAGAAACCCAGCAATGTTTTTTTGTCTATCTTCTAACTAGACGGATGACTCAAGTTATATTAGGTGGACAATATCTAATCTACATCAATATATCCTGAATTTTAGCTCTATTGTTTAATTTGAATTTGGTCGAACTCCGATGTTGTGCGAATAACTAACACTTTTCATGTTTTAAAGTAGCCCCTAATTAGCCAAGTGATTTTTTATTACTGTTCATGCATGACAGTATTTTCAATGTAATTCTTTGTATTTCATTATTTTTGACATTTTTTCCAGTTGTCAGATGAAAAAAAAAACAAAAAAATAAAATCTAGAACGAGCTGGAAAAAAAACCAAGTTCAAAACAATTAAAACGGTTTTAAACGTTTTTTTAATTTAAAACAATGATCTGTCATTTTTAGTGGTTTAAAACATCTCATAAACGTGTTTTAAACAAAAAAAATTGTTTTTTTCATTCCAACCTTGATAATTAGGTTGACCATTAGATTGAATTTGAAATTCTGAAATTGCTCACTTGATAAAATTTTAGACGCTAGTATTTTCGGTCGGTGAAAGAAAATGGAGGGAGGGGCTCACAAAAAGCGAAAATACGGACCAATAGAAACGTAACATTTTTCAAGTTTATTTACTTTTATTTATCTCAACGCTGAAGTATCGAACGATAATTTTAATTTTAATTTTAATTTCTTGTTCTGAGATTTTCACCGTGCGTAAGAAATATTTTTAATGTGGTTCGTATTTATTTCTAAATTAGTAGTCTGCTCCGGATAGTGCATTCCTTTGCAGTACGCGTCTTTTGTGGTTACATCTCGATGATTTCAATACCTCGAACATATCTTTCAAGATTGAAAATCTTGGTTTCGCCGATGAAATTACGCTACGTGTGCAAGTAAGTACTTTATTTTGATTACACAATTACCCGTACATTTATTCCAGAGATTCCCAAAACTTGCCTATAATTGAAAGTACGTAATGATAAGTTTCATGCTGTAAGAATGAATATATCGATGAATCACCATTCTCTCTTCCATGTAGTACTAACGAACTTGAGCTGTTTACCAGATGATTTACAAAAATGTATGATGCAGATTGTACGAATTTAAATTTTCGACATTCTCCAACAGTCTAATACCCTGAACCGTAGAATGAAATCGAAATATCAAGTTGATATTGCTCAGATCAGTACATTTATTCGTGAAAGTTTGAAAAGAATATGGTGATTACGATGACGTGTTATTCGTAGGTATGTGTTGAATTAATAATATTGAAAACGATGGAATTTATTTCTTGCAAATAATTCCTCTGTATGAGTATAAAATCAAATAATTGCTCGAACAAAGTGATTGTTATATTTTTAAACCAGTTTTGTTGAAAAGAGTCGAGTATACTTTTTGCTATTTTTCTTTACCACGAGCCAGTGAATTTGTTCGAATGCTCAAAACCCCCAAATGAGATTTGCTTCCCTTATGCCATTAATCTCACATTTGTAAAAAGTTATTCTTTCTCCTTTGTGAAATATTGTCTGAGGTCCCGATAGCTCTATTATCGTACACAGTTTCTTTTATTCTAAATATGGAAGATGAAGTCAACTTGTAATCGTTTAGAATTTTTTCGTGATATCGTGATTTGTTCCAATATTAATAATACATTGAGTCTATACTTTGAGAGTGTGTAATTTTATGTGAAAGTTTTCGTTCTCATTTTGTCATTCTGGTACAAAATTACTATTGAAAATCATCAATGATTATATTGACGAAATTTCTGCAGTCTTAACTTCGGGAAAGCAGAGGGGCATAGAAAAGAAATCGTAGTAAAAATAAATACTTTTCCTTGACTATCCCTTCTTTTTCATTTATAACCTTTATCTTTCGCTGTTCCACCGTTCGTTTTTTTCGAAATCAGTTTGGTTAAATTTTCTTTAGTGTTCAGACTTCGTAGTGATTGTATTTTGTTTGAAATCTTTCGCAAACAATAAGCAGCATACAAGTCAGTTGTATTTAAGATTCGTGTGTGTAAGTGTACTTGGTGCTCTTGATAATTTTTTCAAAGATGAAAACTGACTAGTTTTCGAAAAAGAATCGTTTGCTGATCCGGTTAATTTTTTTTGTTTAGACTATGACAAACTATGAATAAATTTCACTCCTACGAGTACGCGAAAAATGTAAACACTTCTCTTTCGGGAATATATTTTCTTATACTGATTACTTCATTATCGCGTTTATTTTCCATCGTATCAACAAATCTATTGATTCTGATATGAACTATTTACAAAAATAGGTACTACTTAATTTGTAATTTCGTATGTACATCACATTGGAAATAAGTGCTTTGAATTCTCCCCTCCTACAGTAATATTTATCTCAATTATCGTTTCTGCCTTCGCATTATTCAAAAAATAACCAGCTTTTCTTCCAGTGTTTTGCGTCCATTCATGTGCGAAGTTGAATTTGTGCACTAAACATTGTTGCGTATACCTTTTCGTTGTGTTATGGTACTTGTGAATATTTTAAATTTTAATTAACATTTTGAAGTTGTGCTTTTTAGTTGTTTTAACCATGATACGATCAATTCTCGCTGCCGCTTCGGAAGCCAACAACGAACGAGATATTACAGACAGTATAAACGAATACTTCGACGATTTCGAATACAAAGTGTATACCAACAGAGTTGCTCAAATTGACAAACGAATCCCGTTATTAATTATTGGTAAATTCAAAAGATTATTCGAAATGTGGGACGAGAATATAATCCTTTCGAAATTTTTAGAAGACGATTCGTTTCGCGAGATATTTATCTCTATGCACAACGTATTTGGAAAAAATTTCAGCCAGTGCTCCACGAGCAGTTGTTATTTAGAATGTGAACGATGCGGCGAAGAAATCATTCTACGAAATAACGATCCGGATTATTCGTATCGTTTGCACGAAACGTCTAAATATCACGTTGAATTTATACGTAATTTAAAGTCAATTGGACGCGAACAAGAATCAGATGTTATATTTAGTCAGAATACAAACAATAAAGGATCTTTTTTAGAATGTCATCTGTGCTGGGTATCAATTCCAATTGCAAATCGAAACAAAGACGATGTATTTACCGATCATCAATTGGATAAAAAACATCAGGCGAACATAGAAATATACAATTCTAGTAAGTCTCACATTAAAGTTCACAGCATTGAAGAGAAACTGTACGTTTGTTCGTGTTGTGAAGAAATTTATCACGTTGATTTATTGATGGATCATTTGAAAAGCTCCATGCATCGAGAAAATCTTGCTAAAGCTAAACATACTGATCAAAATAATTTGATCGGAATTCAAAATGCCGACTTTGATATTTTCAAAACGAACATGAAATTGATTCATGTGAATGAAGAAGCTGTACGATGTTTATTGTGCGAATCTAACTTGACTAGTATGAACATGGTGATGGAACATTTGACGAGTAAAACGCATACCCAAAATTTAGAAAAATATATATTTATTGGAAAACGAATCGAAAAAGCTGATGCTATTGAAGATTTTGCTCTTCGCAGTTATCGTGACTATCAACGAAGAATTATGAATGACATAAATGCTGAGAAATTTCATCGTGTGTCGAAATTAAATAACTATATGTTGATTTGTTGTTTAATTGTCGTGTTTTTAATCTTCATTCTTCATCTTGCTTTGGAGTTGTAAAATTGTTTGGAAATCGTGTTTATGTATAGATTATTTCTATTGAAGTAATTTTTCTTTTTGAAAATCAAATATTATTTTGTTTGGTGGATCGTGTGATTTCTATTTTAAGAAATGAAATCTTCTAATGTTTGAATCATGTGTAGAATATTTTTGGTGAAAGTAAAACATTGTGTAGTGCATTAAAGTGTATTGAAAGTTGATGATTCATTTATTGAAAAATGTACAAATGGTATTCATTCCGTATTATCTTTATTTTTCATCAGAACATTAAATCTATGATTTAGTTTACAAACAACAAGAATCATATTTGATTGTGCGTCGATGTATTTTTTTCCCACAGAAATATTTCAGTATAAAAAATATTTATAAATTAACTACTGAGGCGTTCGAACTTCGAAACATCCGTTGGGAAGATAGACTGATCTGAAAAAAATATAACCTTATGAAATTTTTGAAGATAACTCTATAGGTCAAGATATTCTGAAGTATTTATAATAAATTCGAAATATTCTAAGATATAATTCGCAGGTAGTTTTGATTTCAAATTCTTACAATTTATTCTACATCATTGATGATTGAGAATTCTTGTCCAAAGTTTTAATTCATTTCAAATAACTACTTAATAAATAACGAGTACAGATGTCTGTATTAATGTTCCTAGAAATAAATCTCAAATATCACTCAATTATATATTTTCAAGGTGTTTGATCATTGTCAATTTTTTAAATATAAATTGTGGAATTGTGACCATCGAAAAAAAATTTAAAATTTGAAAAAAACTTGCCGGATGCGTTCCATTCGTTAGTTCAGGTTCAGGTTTGTTACTGTAACGTGATATCGTTTATCTATTTTGAAGGTAATTTATCATAACAGTACGCCATTTTCTACAGATTTCGGTTTATCTGCCATATCATCTCTACATCAGACTGACAGTGATACTGTCTTTCTTCAATCAAGTGTCAACGTGTAACAAGTGACGAGACATCAAGTTGCCACTCTGTGTATGCTATGCTGTGAAGAAATACCTGGGATATTATCTTAAATTTCACGAATTTTGTTTTTTTTTTCTTTTGTTCACCCACGTAGTAGTGTTGACCGTTAGCCATCTGTGAAAACTGAAAACAATGAATCGTTGGAAGAAAAATCGTTTCGCTCGTCCACCAGCGATGGAGGTCCAAGACGTAATCGACTATATCTACGAGTACTTTTCGGATTTCAAAAATAAACTGAAATTCAATCGTTTCGATCGAATCAATATGGATGTACCGCGTCTAATAATCAGTAAGTTCAAAGAATTGTTCGAAATATGGGATAGTAATCTGATGGTTTCGAAGTGTATAGAAAAAGATTTATTCGAAGAAGTGTATACTTTGATGGCGGACGTGTTCGAAAGATATTCCAGCGAATCGAGCGAACAGACGTGGTTCAGCTGCGACGGAGACGCGTACATGGAATGTAAACAATGCGGCGAAGAAATCGTACTGAGGAATAACAATCGCGAATATTCGGTTGCTTATCACAACGCATCTCGTCAACATTTAGAATTCGTTGAAAATTTCGAAAAAGTACGAAACGAACGTGTTGTTGTTGATTCTTCTGCTGAACTTGAGCCACTACATGAGCAACACGAACGCCAGCATCATCAACACGAACATCATTTGAACTGCGACGAATGCGACGCTGAAATAGTCACGGTGGATAATACAGACGACGCGTTGGTCTCGCATAAGAAATCTATCCAGCATTGGGAACTCGTTAATAAAAAGAAAATCGATAAAATTGAATTCATCAGTCAGGTAATTAACGACCAAGGTGTTACAGTGCAATGCCATCTGTGTAATGTTACCATTTCGATCGAGACGACTAATCCGAATAGTACTAAATCGAGCAAAAGCTATCCGATCGATATTATTAATTCGCACGCCAAAGGCGAAAATCACGTACTCAATTTATACTGGATTGGTCTACAAAGCACGTATATCAAAGTTCACAACGAAGCAGAGTATTCGATTAAATGTACTCTTTGCGATGAAATATTTGCTCTAGATTCATTTTACGATCATTTCTACGCCGGTTCGACCAGCGAGCATGGACGACGTATGCTGCTCACTTCAATTAACGCCGATACTTTGAAGAAATCTGTCGGTAAAATGAAGATTTACTATATTACTCGTACAAAGACTAACGAAGGAATGTTTATGAAATGTCACGTATGCCACGTCCTCATACGAGCCATCAATTCACCCACTAACGATAAGGAATTGACTGACAAGTACCTTAGTCACGCTGTTAATATGCATCAAGAAACCGAAGATCATATCTTAAATTTGTATTGGTTCCAGCTGCAAAATTGTTACATCAAAATACACGACAGGAAAGAAAATTTAATCGAATGTACCCTTTGCGATGAAATTTTCCGCCTCGATTCGTTTCGTGATCATTTCTACTCCGGTTCGAATAGTCCGCACAATCGGCGCGTGCTACTCGCTTCCATCAATCCGACTAGCTTGAAGAAAAGCGTCGATCAAATGAAAATCGAGTGCATTAGTCAAGTGGAAAATAACGCCGGTACGTTTATGAGGTGTCATATTTGTCGCGTATTGATACCGACCAATTCGAATACTGGAAAATCTGCCAATAGGTATTTGATCGATGGGGTTAACTTGCATCAGCAAGACGAAGATCATTTGTTGAATTTATACTGGTTACAAATACAAATTCATTGTATCGAAGTTTACGATAGGAAACAGAATTTAATCGTATGTACTATCTGCGAAAAAGTCTTTCATTTGGATTCATTTTATGATCATTTCTACGGCGGTGGTCCGACCAATCAACATGGCCGTCGTAAGCTTCTCGTAGCCATTAATGATAAACAAGTGAATAAGTCACTTCCAAACGTTAACGTCGTGGATTTGTAAATTGTAATTGATCGGAATTTCGACCTTGTTATAAATTCATTCGAACGTATTGTCGAAGTTGATCTAATGATGACAAATTTTTGTTAATGTTCTTTGATTAATTTTTTTACGCCACGTATTCTTATTAAAGTAATTAAAGGATTGTTTTTGTTACGAAATTTAGGTGTTTCATTTTACGTTGCGTTTTTTGATAGCTACAGTATAGCTACTCAAGTTGGATACCTGACATGAACATGATGAAATAAACTTGATTTGATGAAATAAACAAATAAAATTACCATTTTTCAATATTTTGGATGTGTTGGATGTGATCTTCGATTTTTACTAGTTTTGAAGAACATTTGAATTTGTAAATGTCTTACTTATGTAATTTGTGATTCAAGAATCTGATATAGTTTAATTTAGAAATTTCCTTACGTCATTTAATTTGCTTTGAAGTTGGAAATCTTATGATTATGATTCAAAATGAAAGTCTATTTAATCGACTGAAAAATTAATTTGTTAATTTTATAATTTGTTGTTGTCAAATTCAAATAACACAAATACTGAGGTATGTAGAGATGTTTCGTTGAAATTATTTCGGAACGAAACGACAACGAGCCAAGGAGCACTGAGCTACTTTTGCTAGGAGCGGGTGGAAGAGTGAATGTCATTTGCGTAATCACCAAAATGATAAGAGTCGATTGAGTATTGAGATTGAGTTTTTTCGAATGAAGCAATTGAGGTAATAACTGATCGCTCACTTTAAAGTATACCTGTTTCTTTATTTCGAACGTACAGTGCTATGTGTATTTGTGTTTTTTTTTTTTTTGTTTAAATAGGTACCTAGTATTTGCCATTTCAGGCTTGTACCGGACATTGTGCTTAGTACGTTCTATCGACCGTACCATTCTTATCGATTAGTCGGTTCTTTTATACGTGTACATGTGTGACATACATCGTGTGGTAGTTTCATACCTCCGGACCGTGATAGAGTACAAACAAACGCTCAGAATGTATCGTTCCTGCAGCCAACGATTCGCTTATTCCAGACTAAACCCCGACGAAGTAACGAATTATTTCAAAAACATTTTGGATGACTTCGAAACGAAATTAGTATCGAAACGGTTTGATCAAATCAACATGCGAATGCCTCGTTTGATAATCAACGAGTTTAAACGATTATTGAAGTTATGCCAAGAAAACGAG
Source organism: Ferrisia virgata (assembly GCA_900060175.1). Lineage (NCBI taxonomy): Eukaryota > Metazoa > Arthropoda > Insecta > Hemiptera > Pseudococcidae > Ferrisia > Ferrisia virgata. The sequence continues at coordinate 82,536 of FIZR01001444.1, forward strand.
ATGCTTTCGAGGTACTTGAGACAAGATCTATTCGAAGATATTTATTCGTCGATGAGGGAAATGTTGCAAAGCGATAACCAGCATTACGATTCCAGCCAAGACGATTCCGTATTAACGATGGATACAGAATCATCGGACGATTCTTACGCTGATTGTAACATTCAAGAGCATTCGTACGCTATACAAATCGCCAATTCGTTTGACGAATTAATATGTAATTCTGCAAAGAACAATACTTATATTGAAAACGAAACGAGCAACAAACAAAGGATTACCGTTACCAGACGAATAACTGATGACAAAGGTACATTTTTTAGATGTTTTCTGTGCAGAGTTTCGATCCCTGTCGGCTCCGAATCCGAAGACTGTATCAACAACAATGGAACTGCTTCTCTGGATGATAGCATTAATTCGCACGAACGAAACGACCAGCATAGAGTTAATTTATTGGTTTTTCAATCGCATCAACTATACATCAAGGTTCACAATCAAGTAGAAGATTCATTGCAGTGTACTCTGTGCGGAGAAATTTTCCATATGCATCTATTAATGGATCATTTCGCAAATTCCAAACACGCCAAACGTAAATTAATTTCCAATTCTATACAGTACGAATCGACCGTCTCTTTGGAAGACGTTTACGTAAATAATACACGAATCGAATTCGTCGAGCAGATAATAAACGAAAAAGGTATATTTACAAAATGCCATCTTTGTCGTTCACTTATACCTGTAGCTACGTCGACTCGGATGACAAAATCTGTGAAAAATTATCTTCAAGATATCATCGAAGCTCACAAACGAAACGAAATTCATCAGTTTAATTTGTTGGTGTTTTATACCCATCAACCGTATATTAAAATTTGTAGTCAAGAAGAAGACTCGTTTAGTTGTACACTTTGCGATGAAGCTGTTCATCTAGATTCGTTAATGAATCATTTTACCAATTTGATGCATACGAAGCTTAAGCTACTTTCATCGTGTAATGTAGATGTTGGAAACTTCAACGAATTACAGATCGATTTCATCGCTCAGACTAGAAACGAATTGAATGTTTTGCTAACGAAATGCCATCTATGTCAAGTTATAATTTGTAGTAGTGTCGGATACTCGAATAGTAAAGATGCGATGGAAGTTCATCAACGTCAAGTAGATCATCGATTTAATTTGTTGGTTTATAAATCGCACGAACGATATATCAATGTGTTAAATCAAGATAAGAATTTTTTCAAATGTAATCTCTGCGGTCAAGTTTTCTCTTTGAGTTCATTGATGAGTCATTTTACAGATTTCAAACATACCAAATTGAAATTGCTTTCGAGCTGTAGTGTGTGAAATATCTAGGTATTTTTTTAACTTTGTGATGTACCTAGATTTTTTATTTTTAACGAAATTTTATACTAACGTAATGTTTGATTTTCAAATCGACGTGTATTCTAAGATAAGGTCTGATATTTGAAGATAACGTGTTTTTAGTTCTTTATTTTTGTAATATGAAGACAGTTTTATAATTTTCAGTGTCATTTTCTTACGAACAAATATAATATTTCGTGTTTTGTTGAATGATTGAAATGTTTAGTTATTTACTAATGCTGAGAGAATAAAATGGATGGTTGAAATTCTTGAATTCGTGTGATGATTTGAACAATGTCGAGTTAAATCATTACTGAATTTTTCCACGAAAAAACACTTTTTTCGATAATTCTTTGTAATAACCTAATAACTCGTTTGATGTGTTGATGGCATTTCTAATTTAAACATTTTATAAGATTTCTCCAGGTTTTCATTATTTATGTTATCGTTTGAAAAGTTTATCAATTCCGTTCTCTTCGCTCATTCTTCTGATTCCAGTTTTATATTTAGGATCGCAAATGAAAATATAATTTTCGCCCTATTGCAAGAATACGGATTTATCTATACAGTTGATGATTTTCTAGTTGTTTTACTCGAAACACATTCCTAGGACTTAATTTCCTATGTAAGATTGTTTTTAATTAAGGTAAGCTGTAAGATCATTGCTCACCAGTTATCGATAATTTCTCAAATATTATTTCAGTTGTAGATTTCAGGATTACTGATGGAAAATTTGCTTTAATTATTATCTGTTCCGAGTTGCGATTACAAAATTCGAATTTCACATATTGTATGTAGCAAGAGTTGATGAAACACGATGCCTTATTGTCGAGTACAAAATTGTGAATTTATTGAAATATGTAATATACACATTGATTAGATTTGTACGCAAATGTACAGGTACACAAACGAAATAAAATATTTGAATTTAACTAATTTACGGACAATTATTAGGTACAGTCGCTATTCCGTATAATTTACTATTGCCGACAATTTGTAGCGTTATTGTGTCTGTTCTACCGGTGTATCGATCGTAATATCCTACTTTACCTCTGCAAATAAACAACAAAAGATAACTTTAATTTAAAAATAATGTCCCACGTGTAAAATCTATCTTTCGATGTAAGTACATATAACTTACGTGGCCCAATCAGTCCAGAAATACTTATCGTTCGATACGGTTAAACCGAACGGTGACGAGACATTGGCCGTTATTAATCTTTGAATTCTATTGTCGATTCCAGCGCAAGATATACGTTTACTGCCGGCATCAGCCCAGCATACTTCATCGGTTGACCAATCTATGGCGATGGAGTTTGGTACTTGAACGTCGATACCAGAAAGAAATACCGAACGCATGCTGCCATCCAAGTTACTCCATTCGATTTTTGGTTGAGCTCGGTTCCAGTCAGTCCAAAACAGTTTACTGGTGGTTTAGAAAAGATTACAGGTGTTATAAGGTTAGTAGTACAAGAAACTGTAATGCTGAAGGAAGTACCGTTTATAAGGATGTACCGCGATTCCTCTAGGATTTGTTAGATTTTTTGAAATGACCGCTTTACGTTGAGTACCGTCTAAATTTATTGATTGAATAGATTTATTTTTTGCATCCGTCCAATATAAAGTTCGGCCAATCCAATCAATCGCCAGTCCTTCAGGATTTTGGATATCTAAATTGAACATTGTTGCAATTAACGTTCTTCAATGTGTTCGATCGAAAAGATTCAGTCTTTTCCGTTGTTTCTGAAATATTACCTTTGTCTACCAAAGTAGCGATATTTTTGCCTTTGTAATTGGCGTATTTTATTTTACGTCCGTTGTAATCACTCCAGTACACTTTTCCTTCTGAGCAATCGATAGCTAAGCCTATAATAATTTTATCAGTTGCTGAGAGGTTCTATGGGTTCTATCTGGTATTATATATATGCCAATTATTTACCAGTGGCTATTTGATCTGCTTGAAGTTGAATTGTATATCCTTGCCTAGAACGATCTCCTTGTAGAGGTAATCGTATTGTACCTATGCCATAATTTACTAACAAAAATCCTCCTTCTATTTTCTCTGACTCTGAAACAAACAATTACAATGGGTAGCAACGTATAAATAGAATTATTTTAAATGAATGACTTGTGCTTAATTTCAACCGCTGTGGTCGAAATTTCGAAACGACGAGTGAATTTGAAAATTTAAGAAAATAATTATGAAAAATAGAAAACAATTTTAAGGGCATATTCTGAATACTTTTTTGCCCAACTAAACCTGTTCAACTTCCATAGAACCAATAGTGACCAATACAAATTTTGCTGTCCAGAAAAAGCTTTTGTGTGAAGTAAGTAATGCATGAAAATACTTCAAAATTGTGAAATATATGTTTTTCAAGAAATTTTTAATAAACGTGCGCAGGGATTTTCAGATTTGAGCAAAAATAAATAAGTTATTCAACTATTTCGTTACTAACCAACATGGCCCAAATGTAGAATTATTTTTTTGAAATTAATATGATGAATACATCGAAACGGCTGTGCACATTTTTATATAAGGCATTAAAAAAATCAAATTTAAAAGTTTTACAAATACTCATGCATTACTCACTTCATCCAGAAGCTTTTTCCCAACAGCCAAGTTTAACATTGGTCTTATGGAAGTTAAGCAAGGTGAGGTTATGCAAAAAAGTATTCGGAATATACCCCTAATTTATTCTGTGAAATACTTTTTTTTAAACTATTTCATAACTTATTTTTGATTTTGTTCATGTAATCAAACTGATTTGTTCGTTTTTATTACGAGCGCATGCGCGAAATTACAAAATAGAATTAAATTACAAATGGCGATTTCTCATTGGTGGTTGTGTGTTTCCCTGTAAGCGTCGGTTTACGAACCTAAGCGTCGCTTATTGTTTGTAACGTGTTTCACGTGTGAATGTGAAGTAATTTGAGTATTTCATTAGATTTAAGTAAGTATTTTGATTGTTTTACTGGTTAAATTTATCCCGCGAAGAGTTTAATTGCACATACCAGAACAATAAGATCCATTTCCGACGAATCCGGGATTACATTCGCAATTGTAACCTCCGTATTGCCTCTCCGTGCATCTAGCATTAGTGTCGCACAGTTGTGGTTGATTGGCGCAGCTTATTATTCGTTGACAATGTGTTCCGTTTCCCGTGTAGTCCTAAATTTTCATGATTACGTCATTATATTGTTTTAGACCGTAATGTACGTGCATATGTGCTAGGCATTTACATCTTTGCATTTACACAGGAATGTGTCGCTAGTAATGTTATACAAACAGTCTGCATACGGCGAGCAATTATTGGAAACGTTGCAGAATATTAGAGTACGATCGCAAGTGTAAATACCATCGCCTAAGTACCCGATATCGCATTCGCAACGAGCAATTCTGTCGTGATTGTCTACAAGGCATCGAGCATTCGGATGACATGGTGGGCATCCTGAAAAAAAAGTGCGTTACAATTTTTATTAAATTATCGATTTAGTTAGTGTTCGGTTATATTGTAGCACTGTGTTACGTGATATTAGACGACACGAGGAATTTTGCGTTTTCGCGTATCCAGCTTTACATTTACATTCGTATGTGATTGAGGCTTCGTTATAAGCGCATTCTTCGTTTTCGTTGCAGTCTCCGTCTGAATTGCACATGCCTGTAAATAACAGATTCGGTGAAACACGACACTTGTTTCGTTAACCACGCTCAGCCATGATATCGTACCTGAATGAATGCAGTGTAATCCGTCGCCTTGATAGTGCGTCTGACAAACACATTGAGCTTTTCCATTTACTTCTACGCATGCGGCATGCTCATCGCAGAAATTTACTCGTAAACACGACGCTTCTGTGAGTATTGTAATGAAATTTCAATTACGAAAATAATATTCATAGTGCTATATAAAGTTAGTGAAGTGATATCTATTTACCGCATTCTAGACCGTTTCCTTCGAATCCAGCGTTACAGATACATTGGTATTTGAGAGATGTGGTATTATAAACGCATTGAGCTTGTGGATGGCACATGCTGCTGATCGTGTTGCAAGATACTGAAAATCAATTTAGATGCGATGGAAATATTTTGAGTGAATTACAGGTATGAGTTTCAGTGTTATCATACGTATAAATGATGATCGCGTAAGTTATGCTTTTAAATTATTTTAATGCAAATGAATTCCTTACTGGTGCTTTCAGTTGGCACGAATTCGTTTTCGATGCAGTAATTATCGAAAGGTATGAAGTTGGCTGGGCATATGCAGGTCCCAGAAGTGCAAACTTTCGCTACAACGTGACGACCACCTGTTTGTTGGCACGTGTATCCATCACCGTAATACCCTCGAATACAATGACATACGTATTTTGCCGCTGTCTCGTTGTAGATGCATTCGCCATTTGGAGAACAATTGTTTAATATGTTGCACGAAGCTATAATAAGGTACGAATAACAAATTAATTGATCTTTTACGTGAATTCCTGTTTCATTTGAAAGAATTTTTATCGAATTTCGTTAAAATAAACTGTTCAAAGTTTTCTTTAAATTTGGGATGTTTACAATCAGACTTATTCTTACCGAAAATGATTATGTCGTTGTTGTAAAAATGAAAGATGATAATTATTTTGGTGACACTTTTCATTTTTTTAAATTTATTTAATTTTCGTGCTCGTGAATGTTTTTGTCATTTCTGACGTTCGAGATGTTTACCACTACATGTCGATATTTGTAAATTGAATGTTATAAATTTGATAATGTTTAGGTACCATCTTTGCGTTGACAGTTTCCATCTTTATCTTGAGAATATCCTTCTTGGCACGAGCACGCGTATTTGCCTGGGTAATTGACGCAGATGGAATTCGGCCCGCAAATACTTCCAGAATCGTATTCGCATTCGTTAACATCTGCACAAATGAATCCGATTTGCTGATCGTTCAAGTATTGTTTTTGATATCCGGTCATACATTCGCATGATCTCGGATCGATTCTATCGGTACATCTGCTGTTTGCCGGATTGCATAAATTTGGATTTGCCACGCATGGTGGTTCGATTTCTATTGACGATAAAGTAAGTGATCTGATAGTAAAGTGCAATCATTATAGGTAATTGATATTTTTGTAGTAATAATTTTGACTACCTGTACAGTAGTATCCATTCCCGGTGTATCCAGCCTTACACATGCATTGATAAGAGCCTATTTCATTAATGCACAAAGCATTCGGATCGCAGTTAGCTTTTCCTTCTGCACATTCGTTTATATCCAAGCAACCAAATTCATTAGTTCTGGAGTTCGAATATGTCGTGCGGAAACTAAGAGGAAGAAATTAATAATGGTATCGTTATTTTACATCGCATAATTATGTAAGATTATGTTAAGTATTTAGTACCCGGGGTCACAAAGACACTTGAAAGCGTCCCCTTCGACAACGCATGAACTATTAGCGACACATTTTACTTTGCCTTCTATACAAGGATCTTCAGTTTCTGTGCAAAAAAAAAAAAAAAAAAGAAAATTCAATAGAATTGAACAGTTTATCGGAAAATCTCTAAATGTGCATTGCGACATTTTTACCTGTTAATAAAGACACTTTACTGGTGGCCGCAAATCGTAATATATTTTCGCGACTTTCGTAACTAATGAAATTTCTAGCGGTTTTTACGCGATAGTAAGAATATTGAGGTCGTTGGCTGGGATCATTTGATGTTATGTTATTGGAATTCAGGATGCAAGATTCGTTGAAGTGAACGGTCTGATCGAGAGTTACTTCGTATTGTTCGTCTTGTTGGGTTGATATTATATTTTTGCTGTAAATCAACGTCGATGATGAACGGAACAGCCCTACGAGAAAGATATTTGATTTGTTGATTAGAATTTCGCTATAGTGAAATTCGTGATACCGATGAAGTGGTTCTGACCCTTGGATACGAAATTCAGTTGTTGTTGGTAATCGTTGACTGTAAGTCTGTTTTCTCGTCGATCTTGTGGAACAGACCCAACAATATTGGCTTCAATTTTTAGCTGATCCGTTACATCTAATCCCAAGTACTTCTGAGTTACGGATATTCGATCGCCGGTCTCTTTGTAGAGTAATTCAGCCGTATGATTGAACACACCGCCTGAATTTTGAAACTCTCTTATTACTCTACTCTATATGAATAATTATATAACGTGATAAAAAGTTGCGAATTATCATACCTGTAATTTGGAAGCCGTTTAAACCGTTTCCTATCGGTTTGGCGAATAACCAGTTCAACATCGTAGTGATCGGGTACAAGAGTTGCAGCTGTGTTCCGATCGTTGGTGGTACTTTGGAAATTGCTGTATATGCTCGACCATCTTGGATAACGATGTACGCTTGTATTTCAACTTGGTTCAATTTTATACCGTTAACGTCTATGTTTACTTTGCCATTAGCCCGTAAAGGTACGCCTGATGAATTGGAAGATGATAAGTGTTGACGAAGATTTGGTTCGAAAACGATAAATGCTCACCATCTCTAAGGCAATAAAATCCATTCCCGTAGAATCCTGACCTGCATGTGCAACAAAATCCTTTGGGTGTATCGTTGCATGTGGCTTGACTGTGACACCGACTAAATCCAATAACGCAGGTGGTGACCTGATCTCCGTAATTTACTGTAAATGAGAATAATATTTATGTGGATGATGTGTGCGAAATTTAAAAGAATTTCGAAAACCATTCAACTACCATAATCGGATAAACTTTGCGAAGTTGCTGGTAGCTCTATGTTGGAAACATTATCGTAAGGACCGGTTTTGAAAATCCAAAAGCCAGCTTCGTTCGTGTTGCTTAATCTGTATTAATAACACAGTATTTTCGAGTGTTTCAATTACGTTTTACTGATATGAAAATTTTTCGTTGCAAGTGCAATAGAACGTCATTTATTTGGACTTCGGATAGCCAAAGCGATGATGTAAGAAACAAATAATTTTGAAATCGTTGGTACGTCGCAAAAGAAATTTATGTGAAAAGAAAATCAATCCTTTAAATCACATTATTTTCATTGTCGTGTGGCCAGCCTTTTTGATGACTGATCCTTAATCTGGGCGAGAAAAATGAGAAAATTCAGCTGTGACGCCAATTTTTGAACCTCTCCTCCCACAGTAATCACCCCTCCCTTTCTTTACGTACTCCTTACATCGGTTCTAATCATCGTATTTCAATTTTTTTTGAACTAAAAATGTAGCCCAAAGGGTGTTGAACATTTTTTGATATAAAAATTTTGTAAAAAGGCTCCATAGAGCCCCAATTACCTCCAAAAATAGGTATAAAAAATGTTCAATATTTGTTTTTTTTTAAATTTTTGAGAAAACCTACGATAATTATGGAAACCTATTTTTTGAATGATGTGCCAAGTAACGAAGTCAGTTAATTTGGGACGAGTGTCATTTTTCTGAACCACCCTTCTACCCCCTGGATCCACCTTCTACTTTTCAGAATTTTATTTTTATAAGTAAGTCGAGTGAAATCGACGATTCGAAATATGCTCAAAGTATCCGAATGAGTTGATTCAAGCAGAATGTCATTTTCCAAGACCACCCCTCATCCTCCCATTACCAGAATTTTGTTCAAATTCGGTTATGTTCGTATTATTTGTTTATTCTTTTTTTATGAACGTAATAATAACTTTAGAAGTTTTGCCAATCTTTAATAATGATTTCAAAAATTCAATTTTTTCGTAATATTTTTCAAGACATGAATCATAAAAAGAACTGTCGATTTTTTACGAAAACTTGTGCAAAATTAAACGTGGTATCATAAAATTTTCAATTGCCAATGGTTTTTGGGATCGAGAAAATGAACAATTGAATCATTACGCCTATTTCTAAAACGCTGTGTGCGCATTAAAAAAAAATTACTAGAAATAGGGAAATCCTTATCAGCCTAAAATCATATTTATCGCATCGATCATTCTCTACAGGATTGCGGTAATAACAGCAATTCAGCGGAAGACCTCCAGCAAAAATCGAAACAATGATGGCTACCCGAGCGATTTTGGAAACGTTTGAGAGCGTGAATAATTTTAAATTATGAAAATAGGAGGGCGAATAAAGGGATAGTTGTGTGGTATGCAGTTTTGCTTATATTCCGTATTTGAAACATGAAAAAAAAAAATCATTCATCTAGAGCGAGATACTCCTTTGAAACTTTCATCATCATTACAAATTCGCAAAATTGCTCAAGTCATAATTTTGCCCATTAAGAAGAAAAAAACAAATGAGATGAACAGAACCGAATTTGAATTAAATTCTGGAAAGAGGAAGTGGTAGGGGTATTCCTCATATTTTCCTTCCTAATTGACGTTGGAGGCTGATTTTAGAATATGTTATACAATAGGGTGTTTCAATTCTAGGTTTTTTTTTTTTTTTTTTTCAAAAGTTTGAGCGGTTATGAAAAAAAAATTGTGAAATAACGTCAAATGAACCTGGTAAAAATTTGAATTCTCTAACTGGAACCTTACTCCATCCCCTTTTATCTTGAAATTTTTAAATCTACCTAAGTGAAGAATCAAAAACAAAATTTTGTTTCTTTTTTGATTTTTTTTGGTACAAACGAGTCATAGTAGACTACATAAGGCTAAAATAGAAAGTATTTGCAATTTTTTTTTTTTGCTTTTCAGGGGTTCCAAAACAACATTCAAAATGAAAAAATTGAATATTTCGAATTTTTTGAAGTGAAAAAAAAAATACTTTCATTTATTATGTCTTAAGAAATGATAGAATTTCCTGCTTTTACTTTATTATATTTAAAACAATTTTTAATCATTGTTTTTTACAATTTTTAAATAGAATTCTGGAACTTCTGAAGAACGAAGGAAATTGCAAAAAGGTTTTTTTTTTTTGGTCTCATGTGGTGTACCATGATGCGTTAGCGCCAAAATAATTATCGATCGACTCCAAAAAGAAAATTTTTACAATTTTGACTCCTGAGCACATCTCCTGCCCCCTGTCCCAAATTTTGGAATAACCGAATCTTGATCTAGGGTTGTCCCCACTCATATATATATATATATCTAATCCGCCGCCAAACGGAGCCAATTGACAAAGTGAATGAGGGAGGGGGTGGTGGTGGAAGGAACACTTCTGGACATTGTACGATTAGCGAGGAGCTCCTTTAAAACTTTTATCATGATTAAAATTTGCGACGAAATCGCTCAAGTCATTATTACCCATATCCAGTTCGAATTTAAATAAAATTCGGGGAGGAGTACTATGGAGAGCTATATAGGGCAAAAGGGTGGTTTTGGAAAATGACACCCTGCCTAAATCAACTCATTTGATTACTTGGAACACAGCAATATTCGCCTTATTTATATGAATTAAATTCTGAAAAGTAGTGATTGGTCCAGTGGGCAGAAGGATGGTTCAGGAAAATAGCACTCTTCACAAATTAACTCATTTCGTTACTTTGTACATCTTTCAAACAATATCGTTAGTCGTTAGTTTTCTCAGAAATTGAACTCTTTTTGATCTTATTTTTTGGAAAATTGACGCTCCGACGTTCCTTTTTTTAACGTTTTTTTGGTATCAAAAAATGTTGGAACAGACGTAGAGAGTATTTTGAAGAAAGGGGAGTGATTCCTGAAAGGAGAGAAGCTTGAAAAAGGTGGCACCCCAGTTGACTGTTAAGTTAATTTTCTATGTCATATTGTCAAGGAAAACCAGGCTATTACAGTCCATCGACTAACCGTGGTTGGGCAAGGAAGAAAGGGGTAGGACCGAAAAAATCCGTTTCGAGGTCCTAGAAGACCATTAAGACAATTTTTGGCCATGCCAGATATTTATTTTAATTTTTTTTTCGAATATTAAAATCATTTATTTTGCTCGATACTGACCAAAATCGTTCCAAGTTGGTCAATCGTCTCAGTTTGGCGGTGGATTGGAGATATGTATATGAGTAGGGATGATCTTGGGTCAAAATTCAGTTTTGCGCCATTTTGGAGGAGGAGGTGCTGCGGGGTCGAAATTAAAAATTTTATTTTTTGAATCAATCGATAGACAATCCAAAGTTGCATATCAGATCCAAAAATTAATCTCCTAGATCAATTAGGAGGGGAGATATGAGGGTTCCTCCCCCTCCCCCCTTGACCTTGAAAAAAGGTTGTTCCTCTCGTATCTTCGCACCAAAATGAACTAGGAAGTTGAAATTTGGTATGTACGTTCAGGAGGTGACTTACATGTACATTTGAGAGGGAGAGGGTGGTCCCGATTTTTCAGCTCAATTGCAACCTCCCCCCCTCCCGCCCAACCTTGTAAATATTGGTTTTTGGTCAGGTTTTTTTTATTTTTCTCATTTTTTGAGTTTGTTCCTCGTATAACTCTCCTCCAAATAGAGCTAAGAAGCTAAAATTTGATATGTAGATTTAGTAGGGGCCCTTGATGTGCCTTTTTGGGAGTCTCAACTTTGCAGTCCCATTACACCTTTTCACAGTCCCAAAAATGCGTTTTTTTAGGTCATTTTTTGAGTTTGTTCCTCGCATAACTCTCCTCCAAGGTAGAGCTAGAAAGCTACAATTTGATATGTACATTTAGTAGGGGCCCTTGATGTGCCTTTTTGGGAGTCTCAACTTTGCAGCCCCATTACACCTTCTCACAGTCTCAAAAATGCGTTTTTTTGGTCATTTTTTGAGTTTGTTCCTCGTATAACTCTCCTCCAAGTAGAGCTAGGAAGCTAAAATTTGATATGTACATTTAGTAGAGGCCCTTGATTTGCGTCTCAACTTATCAGTCCCATTACACCTTCTCACAGTCCCAAAAATGCGTTTTTTTGGGTCATTTTTTGAGTTTGTTCCTCGTATAACTCTCCTCCAAGTAGAGCTAAGAAGCTAAAATTTGATATGTACACTTAGTAGAGGCCCTTGATGTGCCTTTTTGGGAGTCTCAACTTTGCAGTCCCATTACACCTTCTCACAGTCCCAAAAATGCGTTTTTTTGGGTCATTTTTTGAGTTTGTTCCTCGTATAATTCTCCTCCAAATTGAGCCGAGAACTTGGAATTAGGGGCCTTATATGTGCCTTTTTTGGGAGGGGGGGGGGTTTCGACGTCTTAGTCCCCGTTGAATTCTCTTTCTATCCATACTACGGATTAGGCTTTTTTTTCTGTTTTCCTCTCGATGAAGAGTCAGTCATCAGATCGCTTTGAACGCTCCGACCGCCGAGTGGAATGCAACTTTCGACCATCATCCAAAAAAAAGCTTCGATTTCCGACTGTTCCGAATAAACGACGCTTTATCGTACGCGTACTTTATCACGTTACGTATCTGATCCGTCCCTGATCCTTGCAACGTGTAAAAACGACCATTAGCCGCCACCAAACCAGCCTGACCCTTTGCGTCCAATAATCCGGTGCCTAATTGGCCGTCACCTTGTATCCATTGTATTCCGTCGTCGGCGTACAAGAATTCGGCGTACGATTCTTGGCTATTGGACGCGATCACAACTTGATACGTGTTGACCTTTTACAAACATATCGATACGATTCGTTTAAAAATAAAAATCATTAACGCGTTGCGATACGTTCAGCGGCGCACGTTAATTAGCTTTTGAAGTAGGCGATAACAAAGTATTATAAACGAATTCGCGTGCAAGTTACTACGGCGATAGTACGTTGAAAAATTTCTGTCGAAAAAATGGTTATTCGTTCGTGGTAGGCTTACCTTATCGTATTTTTTATTGTAGTATCCAATTTTATACCAAGTTGCTATGAATACGGAAGTGGCTTGAAATCTTGACCCGGAATTAGGATAAAATTTGTTTATTTCTTGGTTAACGCGGTTCAGCACCTGCGCATTGTTCGTTTCGCGATAATAAGTCGAACCAGATATTCGCATGTCGGCGTGACCGTAAAGAGCAGCGATGACTGGGTAGTCTAAGGGAAACTGTATGTTCATAAATTCCGGTATTGCAGTTATGAATGCGATTAAACCGTTGGCGTGTACCTGTAAGAGGGGAAAATTGAAAATTACCTTTGGAATGTTTTTTTCTTTTTTTTTTTAAGAAATAAATATACAGTGGACGAGAAGGGTAGCAGTTATTTTTCAATTTTTATTTTTATTTTATTTTATTTTCAGTTTTTTGTTTTAAAAATGTAAAACGAACAGAATTCAAATAATACTTACGAATACCGAAGGGTACACTTCGCTGTAGAATTTCACTGGTACGCTGAGATGTATCTCTGGCGAGTACGCTTCGAAATCAAATTTAGCCAACTGCGCATCGCCATTTTCTTCGCCGTAAGGATAAAACCGTGAAAGCGGAACGGCTTGAGTGGTTTTGGATAGAATCGCGACCACGATAAGGCTGACAAATGCGCAACGAAAAGCGGCCATTTCGAAGGAAATTTTCACGAAATATTCATGCAGAAAGCTGCTGCTGCCAAGTGCGAAACCGTACGAAAAAGCGAAATTGTACCAGAGCAAATGTAACGAGATGCGATAACGAAGGTGTCGACTCGAAAAATGAATTTGGAAAAAGAAAGATGTTACATTTTTTTAATGGCGATGCGATGTTAAAGCTCGTTTAACGCGAATCAAACTGCACGAATTTTTTTCTTAATTACGTATACGCTTACGAACATTGTCGTACGTAAAAATAAATATCCGGACGACCTTTGCTCTGATAGTAGATAATTTTCGTCGTTCAATCACCTTCGATTGATGTTATCAGCGTATCGATTCATTCTGTTCTGTGTGGTGAAATCAAATTATCGTATTTTCTCGATTCGCTTTATGTCGAGCCTTACAGCGTTACTTTGCATTTATTATATATGGATTGTTGATTCGATGGTTTTGATATATATATATTTATATTTTTTTCGTTGGATGCAGGTTGTTGTTGTTGTTGCTGTTTGATAAGCGCCGAAAAATAGGTTTTTTTTTTTAGCTTATGATTCATCCTTGAATAGAGAAATGTGTGAATGAGTCGAAGTAATTAGACTAATTTTCTATGCCATATTGTTAAACAGAAACAGGATGCTATAAATTATCAACTTTCAACGGATGTGGGAGGAATATCAACAGAATTTGTTTTCAGGTCCTAGAAGATGATTTTTTGAGTATGTGTGATGATATAAAGGTATATTACAAAAACGGTAACAGTCAAGTAAACATTTACAATTTGCTTATATTTCGGTAGAATTGTAAATGTTTACTTGACTGTTACCGTTTTTGTAATATACCTTTATAACTTAACCAGTCAAATGAGTTTCCTCAAAACCATATGTGTGATGATTTATTTTCGTTTTTATTTTTAGCCAGATTTTAATTGTCATCTGGTCAATGAAAACCAGGCTATTTACAGTGTATAGACCAACGGTAGTTGAAGGGAGGAGGGGGAGGAGAATACTAACAATAACCGTTTCGGGGTCCTAGAAGACCATTAAGATAATTTTTAGCCTTGTCAGATACTTATTTCTATTTTTATTTTCTTTTCGCGATCATTAAAATCATTTACTCTGCTCGATACTGACCAAAATCGCTCCAATTCTATCAATAGGCTCAGTTTGGCGGTGGATTAGATATATTTGAGTGGGGATGATATTGGGTCAAAATTTAGTTATGCCCCAATTTGAGGGAGGGGGTACAGAGGGAAAAAAAACGTAAAAATTTACCTTTTTTTATGGTCATTTGATATAGAATCCGAAGTTGTGTAACATATTCAAAAATCAACTTCTTAGGTCAATTAGGAGGGGAGATATAGGGGTTTCCCCTTTTTTGACCCTGGTTACTCCCTTCCCCCTCACCCACCAAAATGAGCTAGGACGTTGAAATTTGGTGTGTACATTCAGTTGGGGCTCCGGATGTGCCTTTTGGGCGTCTCAACTTCTCAGCCCCATTTCACCCCTTCATAGCCCCAAATGTGGTTTTTTGGTCGTTTTTTCTTGGTTTTTGAATTTTTTCCTCACACAACTCCCCTTCGAATGATGTAGGGAGTTAAAATTTGGTATGTACATTTAGTAGGAGCCCTAGATGTGCCTTTTGGTGGTCCTGACATTTCAGCTTCATTGCACCCCCCCTCCCCCCTTACCGTCCCAGAAATGTGGGTTTTTGGTTAGGGTTTTTGTTTTTTCTCATTTTTCAAGTTCGTTCCTCGCATATCTTTCCTCCAAATTGAGCTAGGAAGCTGAAATTTAGTAGTGGCTTTTGGTGGTCTCGACGTTTTCGGTCCCATTACACTTCCTCACCGCCCCAAAAATTCGGCTTTTTGGTTAGGTTTTCTATTTTTTCTTCTTTTTTGAGTTTGTTCCTCACATAGCGCCCCTCAAAATTGATTTAGGAAATTTAACTTGAATATGTACATTTAACAAAGACTGTAGTTGCCCGTTTTGAGGGTCTCGATTTTTCAACCCCAAAGCCAACCCTTCTCCCCATCCTGAATTTGTAATCTTTTGGTCGTTGGTTTTTTTTTCTAATTTCTAATGTTTGCTCCTTGCATAACTCCCCTCCAAATTGGGCTAGGTACATAGTTGTAATTTGGTATGTACATTGAGTAAGGACCTTAGATGTGCCTTTTGAGGTTTTTGACTTTTTAGTCCCATTGAATCCATCCTACCCCCCATCGATGCTTTTTAAAAAATTTTTTATTCTAGTAGTTTGTAGGGTAATTACGAGCACCTTTCTTGTATGTGTTCGGCGGTTAAGGGGGGGGGGATGCTAACAAAATCCATTTCGGGGTCCTAGAAGAGTATTAAGACAATTTTTAGCCATTTCAGAACCTTATTTTTATATTTTTCTCCCGAACATTAAACATGTTTACTCTGCTCGATACCGACCAAAATCGCTCCAATTCGGCCAATAGGTTCAGTTTGACGGCGGATTAGATATATCTGAGTGGGGATGAGCTTGGGTCAAAACTCATTTTTGTCGCAATTTGGAGAAGGGGGGGGGGGGTGCGGAGGGACCAAAAACGCAAAAGTCGCCTCCCTCCCAAACGCATCTAAGGTACTCATTGACTGTACATAACTAATTTCAACTAACTTGCTCAATCTGGAGGGGAGTTATGCTAGGAACAAACATTAAAAATTGAAAAAATCCATCAAGAAACTACATATTTAGGAGGGGAGGGAGGTGCAATGCGGCTGAAAAGTCGAGCCCCCCCCCCCCCAAAGCGCATCGAGGGCTCCTACTGAATGTATATACCTAATTTGAAGTTTCTAGCTCTGTTTAGAGGGGAGTTATGTGCGGAACAAACTCAAATAATGGGAAAAAACGATTAGAAAACCGCATTTTTGGGGCTGTGAGGGGGTGTAATGAAGCTGAAAAGTCGAGAACCCCAAAAGGCACATCAAGGGCTCATACTAAATGTACATACTTCAAAAAGCACATCGAGGGTTGTTACTGAATGTATGTATCTAATTTCAAGTTGCTAGCTCAGTTTTGAGGGGAGTTATGTGTGGAGTATTTTTGGCCCCTGGGCACCCCCTCAACCAAAAAAGGCAGAACCGAATTTTGACCAAAGGTCATCCTACTTCATGTATATCTAATCCGGCGCAAAACTGAGCCGATTGACCGAATTAGAGCGATTTTGGCGAGTATCGAGCAGAGTATGTGATTTTAATGTGGGGGGGGGGTGAAATAAAATAGAAATAAATATGTGGCGTGACCGAAAATTGTCTTAATGGTCTACTGGGGATTTTACCGGTTCCTCTCTCCTTTTCCCCTACTTCCGTTGGTCGATAGACTGTAATAGCCTGGTCTTCCTTGACAATATGGCATAGAAAATCAGGCTAAAAAGGTTTGAATTTTTAATTATGAACAGAGAGAAAATGAAGATGGACAAATGCAATGAAAAGAAAAGAAAGCAAAAAAAATGGAGGTTTCTGAATTACACGATACACGTACTGAGAGAGATGGACGATGTGTAACTTTGAATAAAATCCTCGCGGACGAAGGCCGTCGCGTCGCAAAGTCGCTAGTTTTCATTAAAAAAAAAAAAAAGAAAAAAGAAAAAAGAAAAAAAATCATATACATGCATAGAAGAGAAAAGTAGATGGAAAAAGGATGGTTGGTGAAGAGTGCGAAAAAAGAGCTCGCTATCAAGTGTTTTTTTTCATTAAAAACTCGGAACGAACGAGCGAACGAACGAATGAATGAATGAATGAATGGATGGATGGATGGAAAAAAGTAGGTGAACGACGTTTCAACAGTGAGACATGTACACAGTGCATTTTTTTTTCTCCGCTCTTCTCGAGTCGCATCCATCATTTTTGATGCATTTCTCGCGGTCGAGTGACGAATGACGTTCGACGCGATGCTGCTAAACAGGTACATTTCGACCGAAATTCGCGACCGTTATTATCGTAATCGGAAAGAAATTTCAATACGGCGATCATGAAATTATGCCTTTGAACGAGGAAAATAGTCGTATCGTCGTGTTGGGTTGTATTCTAGCGTTGTACGTGGTTTTCGGCGCTTTTATTATTCGTAAATTGGAACACCCGTTCGAGAAACGACTGCTACGTAATTATTGGAAAATGTACGAAGAATTCGGCGATAAGCTGATCAACGGTAGTGCCCAAATCGACGAATTGAATTCGTTACTTTACGCGTACGGTAATGTCACATCGTCTTTGGGTGTTCCTGGCAAGTACGAAAGGTGGAATTTTCTCGGCAGTTTGTATTTCGTGGTTACCATCGTCAGCACCATTGGTACGTATGGGGTGTTTTTAACTCACATACTTGTTGTTCTGTGAAATCTTCAGAGTGTATCGTGTTGAAGAGGAAATCTCTTATGCTATGATCTCTTGTTTATTATGTCAGTTTTATCGGTAATGTTATGTATGGTTCTTTGATTTACTCGCGATATGAACGAGGTTTAGCTTTCCAGTGAAATTCTTTTTTTTTTTCCTTCAAGCAGAATATTTCTTGGAGTTGTAACCAATGTTTGGATGTGGTCGGGTACACCTAGTTATCTTGCATTTTAATTATAGTAAATGCTGACCCAAAAAAATCAATCACTTGAAAAATTAAGAGGAACTGAGATTTGTGCATCTGCAATTTTTCCAGTTTTTGTACCCGTTCTATTTCTTTATAGAATATAGTTCCTATTTTTAGCCTGATTTTCTACATCTTCTTGTCAATGAAAACCAGACCATTACAGACTATCAACCTACATCGGTGAGAGGGGGAGGGTGTCAACAAAATTCATTTTAGGGTACTAGAAGACTATTGAGGCCTTTCTTGGTGATGTCGGATGTTTATTATTGTTTTCATCTCCTCAATCTCTTTCTTCCTACTCCTCCTGCCCCGCTCTCATCATTACTCGGCTCGATTCCAACCGAAATTTGCATTATGCAGACAACGAACCAAACTGACGATAGATTTGATAAGCAGAGTGTTTCAGGGTAGAGAAGTAAGGAATTTCAGTCAGTAACTAGGTGAAATTATGAGCATGGGATGAAATTTTGAAAACCCTTATTTTTTATTAGTTTTGAGAATTCGAATGCTTATGATTTTTCATCCAAGTGAGGTAGAGCGATGACGTTTGCGGTTTTGAAAAAAGAAAACCTTTTTTCTTTCAATAACATCACTTTAATTGGTGCATCATGGTTTATTAAATTTTAACCAATTTAATAAAAATGATGAACAATTGAAGGTTTTGGTACACGTTTTCAGTCTGCTTTCCTGTGTCATTTCGTCAATGGGAACCAGGCTATTATAGTCCATTGACCAACGGCGGTTTGGGGGGGGGGGATACCATCGATAATCTTTCCATTTTATGTGACAAATTTTCAAAAAGAAAAAATACCGATGTTTGTTTCATTGTTTTTTCAAAGATGACCATGTACACAAAATATAATCCTTCATATGGTGGCCTCAAAAATAAGGCTCAAAGAGTTTTTTTTTTTTGTTAAGAATAGTCTTATTGAAAATGTTCAGTTTGCCCTGCTCATTGGCCCTATTTTCAATAGCCATTTACCTATATGTTGATGAACGAGGATTGAAGGTGAAAAACAGCTAAAATTCATGCAGCTTTTCTCAACTGTACTGATGCTGGTTACAAATTATTCTAGAAAATTCTTGAGATAATTTTTGGCCATGTTAAATATTTATTAGCCAGATTTTCTATGTCACATTGTCAATGAAAACCAGGCTATAGCAATCTATCGATGAACGGTGGATGAAGGGGGAATAACATAATCCGTTTTGGGGTCCTGAAAGAGCATTAAAACGATTTTTAGTCTCGTCAAATGGTTATTATTATTATTATTATTATTTTTTTATTTCATTTCATTTCTCGAACATTAAAATTATTTACTGCGCTCTATACCGACCAGAATCACTCCAATTCGGTCAATCGGCTCAGTTTGACAGCGAATTGGATATATATGAGTGAAGATGACCTTGGGTAAAAATTCAGTCATGCCCCATTTTGGGCGAGGAGGTGCTGAGAGGTCATAAATGCAAAAATTGTCACCTTTTGCGCCTATTGCTAGAGAACCAAAAGTTGCATAATATATCCATAAATCAATCTCCTAAGTCAGTTAGGAGGGGAGATATAGGGGTTTCCCCTTTTTTGACCCTGAAAAAGGGCTGTTACTCCCTCCCCCTCACCCATCAAAATGAGCTAAGGAAGTTAAAATTTGGTGTATACATTCAGTTGGGGCTCCGGATGTGCCTTTTGGGTGTCTCGACTTTTCAGAGCCCCATTTCATCCCTTCATAGCCCCAAATATGTGTTTTTTTGGTCGTTTTTTCTTAGTTTTTCAATTTGTTCCTCACACAACTCCCCTCCGAATGGTGTAGGGAGTTGAAATTTGGTATGTACATTTAATAGGAGCCCTAGATGTGCCTTTTAGGGGTGTCGACTTTTCAACCCCATTTCACTGCCATTTCACTCCCTCACAGCCCCAAAAATTGGTTTTTTGATCTTTTTTCTATTTTTTGATTTAGTTCCTAACATAACTCCCCTCCCAATTGGGCTAAGAAGTTTACTTTTTATTTTTTCTCATTATTTTATCAACTGCTCGCTTTCCTACTCTGCTATTACAAAAACTAACTACAGCATGGTAAATTACAGTAGAGAAAATTCTCACTTCCTTCGAATAAATTCCGAATCTCTACCTATTTTGGTTCTCGAGCTACACTCGCTTGAAAAACTCATACAAATGTGGAATGAAAATTTTTCTTGGTTCAGAGTAGATCAGCTCCTGCGACTGAAACGCTAGGCAACCATACGTACATGTGTTCGTTGTATGTTGCTTAGCCACTCACCGAAGTCCCTTACTTCTCCCCTGAAACACCCTGTATATGAATGGTCAGTGACATAGAAAAAATTGGAGGTCCGGAGAAACCGAACTTTCAGCAATTCCCCCCCCCCTATATTTTTCTGTAATTTTTTTCAGGGATTTCTTGGTTTTTGAAATGATAGGTAATGCACAATTGTTGTTGTTGTTTTTTCATTTTTTAGGCATTCTGTAGATATTTCAGGATGTATCTAAATGCTCGAAGTTAGTTTTAATGAATTATCAAAGAATTCCCACAAAATTGCAAAAACGCTAATTTCGCTTGGGGAAAATTTTTTTCGAATTTGGAGCGTAACAAGACATACCTAATGTAAACTTCCTGGTCCAATTTGAAAAGGTGTTATGCGAGGAACAAACTCTAGAAATTGGAAAACATCGACCAAAAACCCACATTCTGGGCTGTGGAGGGGTGCAATGGGGCTGAAAAGTCGAGACCCCTCTCCCCCCTGCACATCTAGGACGCCCAGTAAATGTACATATCTAATTTCAAGTTCCTAGCTGAATTTGGAGGTGAGTTATGCCAGGAACAAACTCAAAAAATTAGAAAAAATAACCGAAAAACCACTTTTTTGGGGCTGTGAGGGGATGAAATGAGGCTTAAAAGTCGATACCCCCTCTCAGGCACATCTAGGTCCCCACTAAATGTACAGACCTAATTTCAAGTACGCAGCTGAATTTAGAGGTGAGTTATGTGAGGAACAAATTCAAAAAATTAAAAAAAATGACCAAAAAACCACTTTTGGGGTTGTGAGGGGATGAAATGGGGCTGAAAAGGCGATTACCCCCTTCCCCCACAGGCACATTTAGGTCCCCACTAAATGTACAGACCTAATTTCAAGTTCCTAGCTGAATTTAGAGGTGAGTGATGTGAAGAACAAACTCAAAAAATTAGAAAAAACGACCAAAAACCCACTTTTTTGGAGCTGTGAGGGGATGAAATGAGGCTAGAAAGACGATACCCCCTCTCAGGCACATTTAGGACCCCCACTAAATGTACAGGAACAAAGTCAAAAGACCCGATCGAAAAACCACTTTTTTCTTGCTGTGAGGGAATGCAATTGAGCTAAAAAGTCGGAACTCTCAAAAGGCTCATCTAGGGCCCCCTACTGAATGTACATACCAAATTTCAACTTCCTAGCTTCAAGATGTAGGGGCGATGGGGAGGAACAGTCCTTTTCAAGGTCAAAAACGGTGAAACCCTCCCATATCTCCCCTCCTAATTGACCTAGTAGGCTGATTTTGGGATACGTTATGCAACTTTTGATTCTATATCAATTAGTTTAAGTAGGGGCAATTGTTGCGTTTTTGGCCTCGCAGCACCCCTTCCCCCAAATTGTGATATAACTGAATTCTGAGCCAAGTTCATCCCAACCCATATGTATGCAACCCGCCGCCAAATTGAGCCGATTGACGGAATTGGAGCGATTTTTGTCGGTATCGAGCGGAGTAAATAATTTTAATATTTAGGAAAAAGAATAAGTGAAATGAAAATAAATATTCTGGCATGGGAATAAATAGTCTGAGATCCCGAAACGAATTTTGTTGGTCCCCCCCCCCCACCGGTTTGTCGATAGTTTGGTTTTTCTCAACAAACCCTTAAAATTGAAACGCTCTGGTAGACAAAGACACCCTGCCCCTCCCCGAAACCGTCAATCGAAACCAACAAAAATAGTCCTCTGCAGTGGTTGCCTATAATCAATATTGAAGGAATTACATGTCATAATAGCTGAGATTTCAGTCGGTATTGCACCCAGTAAATGATTCTAGTGTTTTGCAAAGTAAAAAAGAACTGCATGTTTTGTTTCGAGCTTAGTTCGTTCCAGCTAGTGCTCTCTCTGCTGAGCGGGGGGAGGGGCGTAGTTCTTCAAAAATAATGAGCTCTCTAAAATGACATTTATTTTTCGTTCGGGTACACTTCTTCCGAACTAACCAAAAAATTATCGTAAAAACTTGTTTGAATTTTCATCTTATGCTCGGTTGTGCGGTCGATCGATCAAAGAGATTTCCTCCTCAGCGAACATTCTAGATTTTCGCAGTCCATTCGATCATCGTTGGACCCATACCACACGGTGTATGTTCATCTATTGTTCTTATTATTTTGGGCGCAGGTTACGGAACTTACACGCCGAACACGAACGCCGGCAAAATCTTCGTAGTATTTTACGGTCTGTTGGGATGCGCTAGCGGAATTTTATTTTTCAATTTGTTCCTCGAACGGGCTATCACATTTCTAGCGTATTTCCTACGCGAATTGTACATTCGAAAGATAATAACTCGCTGGGCGGACGAGGACCTGGACGAGAATGGCGACTTGCCGGAGAATTGGAAGCCGAGCGTGAACTCGGTGTTGGCCTGTCTGCTGATCTGTTCGACAATCATGATCTGTCTAGCTGTGCCGGTGTATTCGGCGGTCGAAGGTTGGACGTACGTCGAATCGGCGTACTTCTGTTTCGTCTCGTTCGCCACCATCGGTTTCGGCGACTTCGTGGCCGCCCAAAAAGTCGACTACAAATACGGCACGTTATACGTATTCGTTAACGTGGCGGTGCTAGCCTTAGGATGTTGTTTTTTGTACTCTCTATTTAACGTGATTTCGATCGTGCTGAAGCAGCTGATCAACTGGTTGATTTATCGAATGAACGCGTTGGCCGAGTTTTTGCATCGCGAAACCACGAATCGCCAGCCCGATCGCGTACTTCGCAAGTATTCGTTGCGAATGCAACGAGAACGTCGTAACCAACGTCGACGTTCGAGCGTGGCCATCATCAGACGAACGCTGAAACGCAAAGCTATGGGCACCGCAACCGCAACCGCAGCCACCACACCGGAACGTACCGACGACGGCGATTTACCCATCGACGATCGTACCGCTTCCGGACTGGCCGCTGATCGCAAATTATCGGACGACGGATTGATCTCGATGAAGGATTTTTTCTCATCCAATCAAGTCAGCTTGGCTATCATGCAGAAGCAGCTGCAAGATAGTGCTCGAACCGATGATCTGGGATCGTCGCATTCGATCGACGAACCTATCACGTACGAGTCGGAGCCTGCGCCTGGTACACGTTCTAGGGCCAACACTTCGACCACGGTTCCGGCCATTGTCAGGTCTTCCTTTCCAGCCGGCAGATTTATTCCCGGAACGATCGGACCGTTGGCTATACTATGCGATAAATTGGGCGATAAATGAATGCCCTCCCCTCCCCTCCCCCCGGCATGTTTATTTTGTATAGTTGAAATGAAAGTGGGAGAAGGGGGAAGTTCCTAGGGTGTTACGTGTGTATCTCTTTATTTAGTGTAGATGTAGATGTATGTATATCTACTTATCTACCTACTTGTGCTGTATAGTTACAAATTTTTTTTTTTGCAAAAACGTATCCAAACTGAGAACCTCTTGGACAGCTGAAATAACTAATGAATTTTTAGTGTCACTTATGATTATTACGTATATATATATATATATTTTTTTTTTTTAAATGTTGACTGCCGAATAAAAAGCTTTACTTTGAACTATTCTTTCCTGTATTTGAGAAAACTGCGGTTTTTTTGCTGCAGAAGAAAAGTCGAATTGGCTAACGTAACGTTAATTGCTCGCAGGTAGACATTTTTGAACTTCCAAAATGCTGTTTTCGTTTTGATTGTGGGTTTTGCACCGGAATTTGACGCTGATTTCAAAAATGTAATCGCATATCTTCTCTATCACGAACAGTTTTTTCACAAAACGAAAAATTCCCTGTATAAAATAGACTTATATTTGATAATACATAACACATTAAATACATTCAATGCACAGTGGTCCTGTGGACCTTTCAAAAAGAGCAAAATTCAGTATTACAGCTCAATATATCGCAATTAAGATTTTCGAGGTGGTAGATTACAAATCCGGCTCAACAAAAGATGTAAGGTACAAAGGGGAGGGGCAGGGGGGAGGAAAAACATCGCATAACATATTACAATTAGGGGTTTCGAGGTCGTAGATTACAAATCTGCCCCTTCCCCCATGTAAGTTGCAAATAGGAGGGGTTCAGCGCGGTAAATTTGAAATTTACTAAAAACATTACGCAATATATCACAATCACGGTTTTCAAAGTAGATTACGAATCTGACCCCCCCCCGCGCTGATGTAGGGTTCCAAGTGCCAAGGGGAGGGCGGTGGTTGGTAAATTTGAAATTTACCCAAAACAATGCGCGATATTTCTCAAACAGGATTTTCAAAGTTGTAGATTATGAATCTGACTCCGCAAAAAATGTAAAGTGTCAACGGGGGGGGGGGTAGTTTGAAATTTACCAAAAAGAACGTCCAACACACATTGCAATCATGGTTTTCGAGAGTCGTAGATTACAAATCTGGCTCCACAAAAGTTTCAATGTGCAAAGGGTGGAGGCTGGGAGGCATGGTAAATTTGAAATTTACTAAACACATCGCGCAAAATTTCACAATCAGGGTTTTCGAGGCCGTAGATAACGAATCTGACCGCCCCCCCCTCTTTATGTAAGGTGTCAATAGTAGGGGTTGGGGGCGGTAAATTTAAAATTCACTAAAAACATCGTACAATATATTACAATCAGGGTTTTCGAGGTCGTAGATTACGAATCTGACCCCTGAAAAAAAATGTGTAGTGTCGGGGGTAGGGGAGAGGGTTGATAAATTTGAAATTTACCCAAAACCACGTGCAATATATCACAACCAGGGTTTTCAGAGTCGTGAATTATGTATCTGATCTCACAAAAAATGTAAAACGCCAACTGGAGTGACTGGAGGGAGGGGGGGGGGGGTTGGTAAATTTGAAATTTACCAAAAACATCGCGCAATTAATCTCCAACATCAAATTTAAGTCCTAACCTTTCTGACCACTTTTTAAACACTGGGCGTAAAAACCTTAGCAATTATAAACGCTCAAGATAAAAAAAAAAAAAAAAAAAAAAAAAAAAAAAAAAAAAAAAAAAATATGTATTACTTACGAACTTACGAATCTGACCCAAAAAATTCTGAGGTGCAAAGGGAAGGGGCTGGGGATGGTATCTTTGAAATTTACCAAGAACATCGTCCAATACATCGCAATCATGGTTTTCGAGGTCGTAGATTACAAATCCGGCTCAATAAAAATTTTACGCTGCGAAGGGGAGGGACTGGAGAGTGGTAGATTTGAAATTTACAAAAAATATCACATAACATATTACAATTAGGGTTTTTGAGGTCGTAGATTAAAAATCAGACCCCCCCCTTCCCCTCCCTCGCATGTGAGGTGCCAATGGGCGAGGCTGGAGGAGGGTGATAAATTTAAAATTTACTGAAAACATCGTGCAACATTTCACAATCCGGGTTCTCAACGTCGTAAATTATGAATTCCCCCCCCCCCCCCATATAAGGTGACCCCCCCCCCCCCATATAAGGTGCAATCGGAGGGGCTGGTATTGAAAAATTTGAAATTTATCAAAAACGTCGCGCAATATATCAAAATTATGGGTTTCAAGGCCGTAGATTTTGAATCTGACCCCCCCCCCCCTTATGTAAGGTGTCTATAGCAGAGGTTGGGGCGGTAAATTTGAAATTAACTAAAAAATATCACGCAATATATAACAATTACGATTTTTGAGGTCGTAAATTACGAATCTCCCCCCCTTCCCCTCCCCATGTTAGGTGCCCAGAAGTAGGGCGGGAGTTAGTAGATTTGAAATTTACCCAAAACATCGCGCAATGTATCACACTCAGGGTTTTCAAGGTTGGAAATTCCGAATGTGACCCAAAAAATTGCAAGGTGGAAAGGGGAGAGGTTGGGATTGCTACAAGTCGTGGATTACAAATTTGGTCTAAAAAATGAGGTCAGAGAATAAAATGATATAGATTTAATTTTTGTCACACTTTTTTTCACACCTGAAAACAGGTATAATTATTAAGAAATTGGACAGTTTTTCACTAATAAATCACGAAAATGCAAGTAAATGCAAAAACTAATTTTGAATTCGTGTCGAGGGCACTTGAGACTATCACTCTGCCTATAAAATTTGAAGTGCTCAGAAATCGCCCAAATGCGAGTACAAAAGTGATAATTTGCCAAGACTGAAACCGATTGAAATATCATTTTTTGAGGTTAGAAATGGCCAAATGCGAATTTCAGGACCTTTCGCACTTCATATGTACTTCGCTAGTTGTACCAACAATAAATAAAAATTGACCTTGTTTTGATTTTTATTTGTTTTTATTTTGTTTTTGGGTACCTACGAAGTAGTGGTTATTCTGGTCAAGCATTTATAATATTCGTCGCTGTGCGATGGGTACCGAGTCTTGGAAATTTTTATCATACATCCCCTTATTAACACTACATAAATAAGTATACGTATCGAAGGTCGTAGATAGATTTTCATTAAGCTTGTACTTTCTTTATCTTCCGTTGCTTTCGTTCATTAAAATTTACTTATAAAGTACAAGTATAGTTTAATGGAAAAAAAAAAAAGAAAAAAAAAGTATATAACCTCAGCAGAGATGAAAAAAATGTGTCGTTCATTGATAATCCTAGCAGAAAATTACATCTTTCATATTACGTTAGCTCGTATAACCTTAGGATATTATTAAAAAGTAATTATAAAACTAACGAACATTTTAATTATTCATAAGTGCTCTTTTCAAATATGAAAAACACAAGAAGGTACTTGATGAGATGGGAAAAACGACGACGCGAAAAAAAAAAAAAGAAAATACCGAGATATGTATGTTGAGCAGGATGTTTCGCGAATGATAAAAACGAAGCAATTTAATACTTACTACTCGTTTATATTATGATATGTATATCCATCTGTTGCTGGTGCGTGAATTTTATTTGAAATACGTGAACGCAGGTTGCTGAAACGGTCAATCATATTGTATTTGGAGTTTTGGTTTCGATTTTCAGTAATTAACTATTGAACATCGTGACAAAACTTGTGATACTGGTAAATCATCGTTTGAATGAGCTAAAAATATTAAAAGGATTGGTGAAGTGCTGATGTTGGTCTCTGCGGACTTTTTTTTTTTTTTTGGTCAGGTTTTGTATCTCAGATTGATTTGTAACTTTGTCCATAGCTCTGCCCAAAATCATTTCACTCGGGAAGAAAAAAAGGGTAAAATGTATTGGTGTTGTCAATCCATGATGTTTTCAAACATGTATCAATTAATAGCTGAAATTTTGTTTTTGAATTTTCTATCAAATGTTTAATTTGTATTAATTGTTTTTTTTTTTTTTTATTGAAATTTGGGTTGGTAATATATATATATATTTTTTTCCTTTTTTTCCTCCTTTTTTTCCTCCCTTTTTTTCTACCAGAAATGCGTTTACTTTGGGAAGAAATTTGGATGTACACTATTTAAACGAGGATCGTTCCAAAAAGATTTGCTCAAGTCAATTTAAATTTCAAACGTTAGCGAAAGCAATTTTTCCAACATCAAATCTTCTTTCCAGCATCCCAGCCAGTAATTATTTATTTCACCACATAATTGAATTTTGAACCAAATTT
Source organism: Ferrisia virgata (assembly GCA_900060175.1). NCBI lineage: Eukaryota > Metazoa > Arthropoda > Insecta > Hemiptera > Pseudococcidae > Ferrisia > Ferrisia virgata. Next base: position 110,641 of record FIZR01001444.1, read on the forward strand.
ACATATTATGATCGTTTGATGATACATTAAAAATAATGTATGCGCAAATTTCTTCCCAAAATGAACACAACCCAGTTATCCTTTTCTACCATGTGAAATACAGAGGCTGGAAATTAATTGAAAATCAAAAATCAACCTGAACCTGGCTACCAGAAATATTACTCCTCGAACCTGAAACTTTAACCAAACTGGACAAAATTTTACCCTTTTTGGTTGAAACCAATTTTTTCTAGCAAATTTCGCATAATAGGAAAAGATGTTTATAATTTTACAACCGAAGAGTCTTTCTTAACTGGGGTCAAAAACAACCTCTGACCTAAAATCTATCAAACTTGAGCCATAATGTTACTTGTGGTCTAAAAGCATCCTGTAAGAATTTTCGCCTCCCTTCATCAACCCCTTCCGGAATTATGGCCCCGTTCTCAAATGTCGAAATTTCAACACACGGTTCTCTGGAAGATGAGAGTGAAAACTTATAAAATTTTCATACATTATGCATCTTGCATTAATGAGAATTTTTTGAAATTTTTTGGGTCACATTTTCCCATTTTTCTTTATGTTGACATTTAAAAAAAAAAAAAAAGTTTTTCACAACTTTTTCATAATTAATAATGAAAGTATCCCAACTCGGAGCAAAATTTCGAGTCAATACGCGGATAAATCGAAAGTACATATTAAAAGCACTTCATTTGCAAAAAATTTCAAATCCTGAACTGAATTTCTCGAATTTTTGCGAATTTTTCAACCTGTGAATCATGAAAATTTAATCTGAACTTTGAAAAAAATCTGAAATTGAGTACGTACCCTATTTTCGACCTTTCAAATCGATTGAAAGCGGCTTCGAGAAGTTTGGTAGCATTCAGGGAAATTTTAAACTTTTCCAGTGCTGGAGAACAGTTTGTAAAAATGGTACATACGGACATCGGCATCTAAAATTTCGAATTGCCCATATTGGTGACTTATTTTATCAAGTAAATCACAATTTTCCGAAAATCGGAAATTTTAAGCTCAAATCCATATTTTATTGCAGAAAATTTTCCCTGCAAATAATTTAAAAATACACGCATCGAGGTAAAAAGCTGAGAGTCGGCGGATGTTGGCAGTTTTTGACCCTTATTAGGAATGGCTCTTTGTTTATCATCCATTTTTTTACATTTTAAAAATCACGAATTTGAACGCTTTTGTTTGAAAAACAACCATCTTTTTGTTTAAAAAACACAATAAGATAACTGTACCATTAGTTGATCAGTTTAGTGAGAATTTTTCAGAAAAATGATTGTACCCAGTTTGCGGTTCGATTTAAAAAAAAAACCAACTTATATGTCAAAAAATTGCTTGAGTACCCCCCTTCATCAATGGATATGTTCGTTAACAGCGTTGACTGGTGAACTTTTTTAATTTTAATTTTTAAAGCTCAAAATTCAAAAAATCCGGTAGTTGATTACCTAAAATAACGTTCAAAAATAGTCCAATTACTATTAATGAATTTAATTTCATTCAAATGATGGAATAACTTATTGTTTTGAGCACAAATCACAAATATATATAAATATATTTTTTGCATATTGCAATTAGTATAGTTTTTACTGACAAGGCTTATAATCTCCGGAGGTAGTATGAAGCTTAAAGACCCCTTTTTAAGGGTTGATGAAAGCGGAGGTGGAAAAAGGGATCTTCCATGCTTTCAAGTAGAAGCCATTGAGCACAGTTATTTTGGTATGAATGTGACTGTTTGAATTCGCTTTTGAAAGAAATGGAGTTCAGACCTCTAAACCCCCATCTCATCTCCTTTACCCTTGGTTACGCCACTGTTTCCAGGAAAATTGTGTCATTTGTGCACGTGGCTTTTTGAATCACATTTTATGTATCATATGAATATAAAAAAAACAAACGAACAAATATTTACTGGTTTGTAAGAATGTTGCAACTTGTATTTTAATAGCAATTTTGTCAACCTAACTCATGCGAGAGTCTTAATTTCAACGAATGTTTACTCAAGTGATCAGCTACTGGTACAGTTACCGTAATGGTCCGTGGAATGATTGTTGTTTTGTGTGAAAAACAACCATAGTCCGGTACATTACTTTTTCAAATCTGATTTTGGAAGTTGGTAAAAAAAAAAAAACCAAGATAATACTGAATTTGACTCAAGGATGGCAATATTTGATCAAAATATCGATATCCAATGTTTGGAAAACGTTGTAAATTTTGTTATTTTACTGGAATCGAGACAAATACAGTTAGATTTTCAGAAAAACAGTTCAAATCCAAGTAATTTTACATTTTCAAGTTGCAAAAAATGAAAAAAATCGTTCAAATTCAAAGTATCATTTTTACAATTCAGAATTTGCAAAAAATCGAAAAAAAATCATTCAAAATACCATTATACAATTGTAAAAAAAATAAAAAATTCTCGAAAGGCGATATATATCCCGATATATTGTATCGGTATCGCTGTCACTAACTTAACTGAAGATCCTTGGATGGGCAACCCAAACTGATAACAAATTCATCATTTGGTTCACTCAACACCAATACTGAAATGTCAGTTGAACTTTGATATGGGCAAAAACTCGACAAAATTTTACAAAATAATAAATATTAAGTACTTTTAATGAAAGCATTTCGACGAATCGTGTGTTATATATAATTTTACTCAAATTTTACCATTACTCATATCAGATTTATTTTTAATTTACAGACAGCGTCTCATAGTAGATCTGAAGTTTGAACGGAAGAAATTTCGTGTTGATTTAATCTGGAAGGCAGAAGTGTCGCATCGTAAATTCGCTATTTTATATTCAAGAAGATGAATCATTTTGATAAGGTATGTCCAACTGACTTACTAGTTCATTGATTATAGTAATTAGTAGTACAAAAATCGATGAACATTGTCGTGAAATGCTTACAAATTTAATGAACTGAAAAACAAAAAAATCAGTACCATACACTACATATTCGGTTGTAAAATGATAATTTTTCGTGTTCGTGTCGTTTTCTATCAAAAATATATAAGGAAAAAAGTGAAACGTTGAAAGCGACACTAGCGACGTTAATTGTTACTAACTGGCCTCGCCTGACTGATTGTGAAACTTGTAACTTTGAACTGTGCGTAACTGCGCATGACATTTTGCCACGCCACGCACCACATTGACTTCTGTAACGTTCACCGATGAACAATTGAACGTCTCAATGCTATTCCATTGTTGCGTCATTTATTTTTACATTTCAATTTCACGTTGAAGTTTGAAAACATTGTGTGATTTTGGTGTGTGTCACGACTTGATTCGTTATTTTGAAATACCCAAAGCATTTTTCATTATTTCTTTTGTGGTGTTTGTGTGATTTGTATGCTCGTTAAATATTGTAAATTAACGTATTAAATTCGACTTACTGAAAGTTAACGTGATGAATTCACCTTATTGAAAATAGTTTATTATGATGCATAGAATGATGTACGTGTTCGTGTTTCGTTGTTTCTTTTTTTCATTCAGCATTTTTTGTTGTTTTAGTACCGAGATTCAAGTGTTTGTATTAATCTTTTTTCGCGTACATGTTTCTAGATGATTATCGTAGACGATCGAGAATACGATTAGCCTGGCCGGTGTAATTTGTGGAATATTTCGATCTTTGATTGTATAGTAATGTAAGTAGTATTATGTTTTTTGTTCTATATATTTTTTCTTCGTTCGTTATTTTATAACCGAAATTCAAATTTCCGTCTTATTTTAATCTTGTTTCGCGTTCATCTTTGTAGATGATTTTTGTGCATGGTCGAGACTTGATGAATGTAACTGATGTGTATCATCATTTCTTCCACCTCCCCCCAATTATGGCGATTCCTTTTCGGTTGGCGCAGATATAAAAATGAGTAAATATTTTTTCGTATATATTTGTAAATTAATCGCGTATTATGGATGTATTTTTTTTTAGTGCTCGTTCGTGTAATTTTCGTTCATTTGGGTTTTCTTTGTCGTGTCCACTAAATTCCGCCGTCTGTAACGAATATTTTCAAACAGTTTTTCAATTTTGCTGTTTCTTTTTTTTTTCATAATCACAGCTGATTTTTTGTTAAAACGAAATTATGAATTGAACTAATACAGACATGGTACAGGGTCACCTGTCATGGCCAAAAATGGTCGTAGTGGTCTTCTAGGACCTCAAAACAAATTTTGTTGATATCTGTGCCCCCCCCCCCCCAACCGTTGTAAGTCGATAATTGATAGTCGGTTTTCATTGACAATATGACGTGAAGAATTAGACCAGAAAATTTCATAGCTATTGTTCTGTGTTCGAGTCACATTTAAAAAAAGTTTGGTTATTTTTTCATTTTGAAATGGTTACTTGACTTACTGAAAAAATTTAAAAAAAAATCAGTAACATGCCTGTATTATTATAGCTGTACGATTAGTTTGGGATTCGTGAACTAATTTACGTATCGCGGTAGTAGTATTTTTAAGTGTTAGTTCGTTTGATTTTTGTTCATCCATTTCGTTTGTTTGCTACTGGGATTCGATTTTTGTAATTTGAACCGTAGGAATTGAACTTTTTTTTGAAAGATTTTTCATTTTTAATTTCTTAATCGCAATTGGTTTTTTATCGATACGAATATAAATCGATGTCCGATATTTTTACTGCGCTATCAGTTTCGAGATGGCTGCCTGATACACCCACTATCGGTATTTTAAAGCGTGTTGTGAAATTATTTTATGGTGTAATTATTTATATTTTTACTTTATTCGTAACTTCGAAATATTCTGAATCTTGTGTTTATTTTTTAGAGCTTGAATTTGGTACGTTTTCATCGACAATACGGTATACGACGTTTGTAACACTGTTACTGGTATTTATCAAAAGGTAGTCTTCGCATAATCTAGTGTATTTCTCTCATCTCATTTCATCGATTAAGGTAAGTTGATATTCGTGATTAGTTACTTTTGATTTAGTGTTTCATTGAGATTCCGCTTGCAACATTCTGAATCTTTTGCTTATGTTTTTAGAACTTGAATTTTGTATTCATCGTCAATGAAGTACGCGACTTGTTTATCACTGTGACCGGTAAAATCAAAAGATTATCATCTTCGCATATAATGGTCTATCGCTCAAACCCATCGAGTAATGTGAGTTGATATTATTAATTCGTTACTTTCGGTACAGTATTTCGTTACGATTGCGCTCTGACAATATGCCTGAAGAATTTATAAGGCAGTAAAATGATCCCGAAATGCGTGAAAATGATTTGAAAACTGGCGAGCTTTATAGTATTTGTCTGTCCGAGCATCTGGTCAATTGAAAATTTGAATATTATGACTTGCAGAAAACGTAATCGGGTGCATTGAATAGTCGTCGAGTTAATCTGTGCGTTTTAATATTTCGACGTCAATTTTTTTTCGAAAACGCCTGTATTTGTACGAAACCCAATTGTTTTCCAGATTTTGAAATTAAATACAGAACCCAGTACAATGAATAATAGTCAACGAAAATTACCCGCTATTAATATGCTTTACGTTATTTATGTTATTATTTATTACTGTGCCAAATCGGATCTTTTGATTACGTTTGTTGCTGTAACGAACATCGTAGCTTTCCCATGATAAGTTTTACTTTGAGTTAATTCGATTAAAGAAGTTTTTTGGTGTGAACATCTGGCAAATTGAAAATTGAATATTATAACCTGCAGAACACGTAATAGGGTGCATTGATCAATCGTCGAGTTAATCTATGTGTTTTCGTAATTCGTTATCAGTTTTTTTCCGAAAACGCTTACATTTGTACAAAATCCAATTGTTTTCCAGAATTTAAAATGAAATACAGTACCCAGTACATTGAATAATAGTCGGTGAAAAATACCTGCAAATAATATGCTTTACGTTATTTATGTTATTGTTAATTACTGTGCCAAGTTGGATCCTTTTATTCCGTTTGTTGCTGTAACCAGCACAGTAGTTTCCCTATGATCAGTTTCACTTTGAATTATTTCGTATTTAACATTTATCTTCTAATCTGCATCGTTGCTGATACATATATTGCAGTTTTTTGGTGTCTAGTAATGCTTCAAATTAATTTGTTCGTTTGATATAATTTAAAAGCGTGTACATAGAGGTTTGGTTTTTCGACCTCCTGCTTGTGTGTTGTCCTCTTTTCTGGATTCGTATTTGTATCGCACCATCAAATCACGGATTTTGAAAATTCGTCTTGAACTTATTCTCTCAACTTTTGAGCAAGGTTGTGGAATGTGTGAAATAACTTTCGGATGTAGGATTTCAACTGGAGATTTGCCTAGTAGTTTCATTGCACGTTATAACAGTCTATACCAAATCAATTCTCTGTTCGAGTCACGTATCGAAGGTGTGAGTGAGTACGAGTGCCCGCGATTTATTTATTTATTTTTTACACGTTATTTTTTTGTAGGACGGTT
>FIZR01001446.1:0-22500 GCA_900060175.1 Ferrisia virgata
TCCATCATTTTTATGCTTGGAGTAGAATGAATGGATTAAACTGCAGAATATTATTATATAGATATCTCCAAACCCAATCACCTATTGCATGAGAAAGCTAGACGCCTGGTTTTTGGAGATACAGTGCTGATTGATTCGAAAATTGAATCAAGAGAAAAATACTGATCGGCAAGATGAACAAAAAAGGTTATACAGGTCAACTTGGGGCATTCTACTAAAACTCAGATATTAATTTTCTGAAAAATGTTTGGGTTGAAATTTCAAAATGACCTACTTTTAATAATTCTCAAAAAATGAAAAGCTGAAATGATGAAAATATTAAGTCATATTAAAAATATTAGCTAGTTAGGCAGATGAACGAGTTCATAATCTATAATTTGATTTTTAAAAATTATTAAAATTTTTAGTAACAACTGTAACTTTAAGGTGAGAAGTTTGTGGCAATTTTTTGCCAAGTGTTTAACTTCAAAGGTTCGTATTTTGGGGCTGGTTATACTGGAGATGAATCTGTTTACGCGGTTTTGTAGGGAATTGATAAAGAATTTTAAATTGACAAAGAAAATTTTGAAAGCTTTAAATTGAATTTTTGAGATGAAAGCTCAACTTTTCATTCTGAGCCCAAAGAATGGAAAACTCCCGAGGGGTTCTCAATTTTGCTCAAAATTAAAAAAAAAAAAAACAAATTGAAGCGGCGTGTCGATTCTTATTAATATTGTTTTGATTCGACCATTCTAAATGCTCCTCCAACCCTGTTAGTATGGTCGAAATTTTTTTTTTAATAAAGAAATTGAATTGACGCATCGACTTTTACTGATTTGGGATCGCTGAGGTTAAATATTAAATTATAATTTTTTAGTTTTTGTGTTGGTCTGAAGGACACTCAGTGGACGGTTTCAAAAAATAATTGAATATTCAAACTCAACGTTCTGAAATTTGTAAGAATAAATACTTCAATTTACTTTCTTTCTTTCTTTCTTTTTTTTTTTTGAATTTTGAACAAAATTGAAAACTTATCTGCCCATATTTTTAAAAATAACTTGTTAGAACAAACGTAAGAAGGTTTCTTCGTACAAACTTTTTTTCAAATTTGTAAATAGCAGCTTTCAAACTTAATGCTTAACAAACTCAGTTCAACTTTGAGATTTCAAAATTTCTCTCATCAGTTTCAAGTCTTTTCGAATTGCCCATAAAATCATGCAATCAGATTCATTCAAGTCTGATACTTTTTAATCCTTCAATGTTGATCAGTGTGACAAAAAAATCGCAATTGGTCTAAAATTACAGAAACTACTCCCCACTTCAATGGAGGATTAAGGACTAAATGGCGAGGAACACACAAAAAAATGTTGAGCAAAATTAAAAGATCGTAGGTCTCATTTGGGTAGTTTCAATATGGACGTTTTGGGGTTCTAGAAGACCATTTAGATGATTTTTAGCCGTGACAAATATTTATTTCTTTTTCATTTACTTATTTTTTATTTTTTTTCACCCTTCCATTAAAATTATTTACTCCGCTCAATTCCGAACGAAATTGCTCCAATTCGGTCAATTGACCAAGCTTGGCGGCGGATTAAATATATATAAACGTGGATGAACTTAAATTAAAATTCAGTTATGCCCCAATTAGGGGGAGGGGGTGCTGAGGGGTCAAAAACGCAAAAATTACCCATTTTTAAGCCAATTAATAGAGAAATGAAAGTTGTATATCATATTCGAAAATCACCCTTACCTCCAAGTGAATTAGGAGGGGAGATATGAGGGGTTCCTCCTTTTTGACCTTGAAAAAGGGCTGTTCCTCTCCTATCTCCCCACCGAATTGAAGTTGGAAGTTGAAATTTGCTATGTACATTCAATTGGAGTCCTAGATGTGCCTTTTGGGGGTTCCGACTTTTTAGCTCCATTGCACCCCCTTACAGCTCTAAAAAAGTGGTTTTTTGGTAGGGTTTTTTGATTTTTTGATTTTTTTGAATTTGTCCTTATAACTCCCCTCCAAATTGAGCCAGGTTCTTGAAATTGGGTATGTACATTGAGTAGGAGTCTTAGGTATACCTGTTGGGAGTTTCGACTTTTCAGCCCCGTTTCACCCCCTCCCAGCCCCAAATATGTGATTTTTTGGTCGTTTTTTATAATATTTAGAGTTTGTTCTTCGCATAACTCCCCTCTTAATTGGTATAGGAACTTGAAATGACCTATGTACATTTAGTTAGGAGCCTAGATGAGCCTTTTGGGGTTTCGAAGCTCCTATTGGTCCCTTCATACCTGCAATGATTTTTTTTAATTCTCATGGGTTCTTTTTCATTTTTTTTTTTTTTTTTTATCAAAGACTAAAGTCATTTAGGTGAAGGTTTAGATTGGTGATGACGTTGAGGAAGGAGAAGGGGGGGGGCTAAAGGGCAAAAATAAATCAATAAGGAATCAAAAATTCACATGTTTACAAATCAACTGTTTACTTGAATTAATATGGGAGGCATGAGGGTAGTTCTTTATTTTATTTTGTTAATAGTTGTTTTTTCACATACCTACCCCCTTTCCCTCGAGTAGGCTTCTTAAGCTTGTGTTTTAAGGGTCATTTCATCGCTTACAAACTCACAAAAGTGGTTTTTGGTTCTATTAGGTTTCGTTTTTAACACTTTTGTTGTGCTTGTCGTGTGCATTTATCTCATTTAAATTGAATTCGGAGGATTGTGACTTTTTGATGTTTCCAACTATTCATTTCAATTTCACTTCTCCTGTATATCATAGATTTGAGAAGAAAACATTTCAGGTGGCTGCTTTTCCTTTTATTCCATGAAAGAGACAATTCACGCAGGTAACTGCAATATTTTACGAAAATCTGACTGAAAAAGCAAGTCATTGCGACGCTTTTTCCATCCCAGTGAGATGTATATCGTGTAGCATGAAATTCGATGTTGTAAAAACTGCACTTTGTGTAGGAAGAAGTTATCGTACGTTTGAGATTTAATGCAGAAAATACGAAAAATCCGGATGTATTGAAAATAAATCCGTTAATTCGTTCAATTTGTCTAGGTCCACTGCAGCGAGTATAACGAGAAACGGTCACACACCGAAGGCGAAACATTACTTGTCTATCTAACAAAGCTCTATTTACAATTTATGCGACGTTGGACGAGGGTGATACGTAACACGTACCTATAAGGTCATTCTCAATGCTCCCATCTTCTCTCATATTGGTGTACGGGTATTTTCCGCACGACCGAACCATCTAAGCTGTTTGTTTTTCCTTTGACGCGCAAAACCTATATAAATATTTGTATCTATACGTTTATGTGTAGTCCTGCGTCTATATATACGAGAGTGGTCTTTTTCATCTTCGTGGTCGTAAATTTTTTAAGTGTGATGCTAGACATGGTGATCTGTATGCGATGGCTGGTTCGTAGGCTGAATCTGGCCGGGATTTACCAAAGTAGTCGTAATAACTCTAACGGAAAATGAGCTTTTGTCAATTTTCTTCTCTTATCGGCCATGTAGGATTTTTTTTTTTGTAGATATTTGCATCGCAGAAATACTTCAATACTCGTATACGAGTATAACACGCTGTAAAAATTTATACGAATATCTTTTCATGCCAAATATTTAGGACGAGTTTTTCGAATCTCATATTTGTTGCTTAAAAAAATTTGGCAAAAAATATTTTCATTTATGCGAAGCACAGGGACCGAGAGTTCTTGGTTAGCTTGATTTTTTTAAAAACAAAATACAAAAAATCTGCAATCGATAATGCGTGTTCAAATTTTTCATGGGCCATTCTACATTTATCTACTTGAAGCTAAAATGGCTGAGATCTGGTTAAAAGGGCATGAAATATTTCAAATTTTTATATTCATGTTTTCTTTATTTTTCATTCCAAATTTGCGCGTGCAAGAGAAATTTTGATGGAAAATTCAGATTCAGTGAGAAGTATTGTTCTGGAACTACCTTTAATATTTCAAAGAAGTGGAATTAATAAAAATTTTTAATTTTTTATATTTTTTTAGAGATTTGTGCTTGTTTTGACGAAATGAGAGTACTGATTCGAATTCAGAATGAAAAATAAGTGTAGAACGTCTTGAAATGAATTGGAGTCAACCCAGGGCCACTAAAAATTAGTAAGCTACGTTTGAAAATTGACAAAAATGCGTTAAAAGCACAGAAAATGTATCAAAAATCAACGAAAAAATGTTGAAAATGAGGAAAATTAGTGCAAAATATGAGAGAAAGCTATGAAAAAATTTTGAAAATAGACCAAAAAATTGACAAAAATGTGAAATACTGTGTAACAATTTGAAGAAATCGATTCGCTTGAAATATAAGACAAAGTAACCAGAAAGTTTTGAAAATTGTACAATAAATTGGCCAAACAATACGTAGAAAGCACGTAAAAATTTGAAAAAGTGTTGCAAAATTTGAGAAAAAGCCTCAGAAAATTTCTGGAAATTATGCAAAAAAATGGCAAAAATGTGTAAAAAACACGCGAAAATTTGAGGAGAAAGTGTTGAAACTACTAAAATTTATGTAAAACATAAGAAAAAACTGCGAGAAAGTATTGAAAATTGTGCAAAAAAATGGCAAAAAATTTACAAAAGACGCGTGGAAATTGGCAAAAACAGCAAAAAAAAAACTGTGGAAAATTACGAAAATTTATGCGAACTATGAGAAAAAACTACGAAAAATGTTCGAAAACTATGCCAAAAAAATGGGTAACAAGGGGTAAAGAGTGGTTAAAAATTTGGAAAAATCCTGAAAACTACGAAAAATTGCCTAAAATATGAGGAAATTTTCGGAAAAGTTGCTGAAAATTGGTTAAAATGGGCGAAAAACGGTCGGAAATTCGTAAAAATTAACAAAAAACCGTAGAAAATGAAAAAAATTCATGCAAAATATGAGAAAAAGCTCCGAAAAATTATTGAAAATTGTGCAAAAATGAAGTGAAAATGAGCGAAAAACACATGAAAATTAGCAAAAATTAAAGAAAAACCATTTAAAATGACGAAAATTTGAAACATTAACTGATACAAAATATGAGAAAATTATTCAAAACTGTGTAAAAAATAAGAAAAAAGGCAGGAAAGTTTGGAAAAATTAAGAAGGAAAAATGTTGAAAACTACGTAAACTTATGTGAAATATGAGAAAAAAATTATGATAAATGTTTGAAAATTTTGCAAAAAATTGGTAAAAATTGGCATAAAACACACAAAAATTTGCAAAAATTGACGAAAAACCGTTAAAATGTTGAAAATTGTGCGAAAAAGTGACAAAAAATGGCAAAAATGTGTAAAAAACACGTGAAAATTTGAGGAAAAAGTGCTAAAGCTACTAAAATTTGTGTAAAATATAAGAAAAAGCCGCGGGAAACTATTGAAAATTGTGTAAAAATTTGGCAAAAAATTTTCAAAAGACGCATGAAAATTGGCAAAAACAGCAAAAAAACTGTTGAAAAGAACGAAAATTTATGCAAACAGGAAAAACTACGAAAAATGTTTGAAAACTGCACAAAAAATTGGCAAAAATGGGCGAAAAATAGGTTAAAAATTTGGAAAAATGCTGAAAATTGCGAAAAATTGTCTAAAATATGAGGAAATGCTAGGAAAAATTACTGAAGATTGTGCAAAAATTTGGTAAAAATGGGCAAAAAACACATGAAAATTTGGAAAAATTGAACTGAGAAATGCTGAAAACTGAGAAAATTTATGCGAAATATGAGAAAAAACTACGAAAAATGTTTGAAAATTTTGAGAAAAAATTGGCAAAATTTGCAAAAAAAAAAACACATGAAAGTTTGCAAAAATCGACGAAAAAGTGTGGAAATTGAAAAACGCACTAATGTAAAATAAGCGGAAAAGCTAGGAAAAATTATTGAAAATTGGGTAAAAAAAAGGCGAAAAATACATGAAAATTTGGAAAAATTGGAAGGGAAAATGCTGAACACTACGAAAATCTGTGTAAAATGTTGGAAAAAGCTAGAGGAAAGATTGGTGAAAATTGTGTAAAAAATTGCAAAAATGGTCAAAAACGCATGAAAATTTGCAGAAATTAAACGAAAAAGTGTTGAAAATGACAAAAATTTGTGCAAAATATAAAAAATACTGCACAAATTGTTTGCAAAAAATTGTGCAGAAAATAAGCAAAAAAAGGTAAAAGCGTGAAAAAAGTTGAAAAAATTTTGTAGAAAAATGTAAAAATTTTCTTAAATTTGGAAAATAAAATTGTAAAAAATTGTTTAAAAAAAAATAACAAAATTTAGTAAAATAAAGTACAAAATCGACCGAAATTTACCAAAAAGTTTCGTAAAATTTGGAAATTATATCCACTTAAAATATAAGAATAAATTTAATAAAATTACTGTAAAATTTGGCAAAAGTGCAAAAAAATTGTCAAAATTAACGAAAAGAAATCGCTGATAAATACGAGAAAAAAATTAAAAAAAATTGTGGAAAACTGAACAAAACTGTTGACAAAAATGCTCAAAAGCTGCGCAAAAATTATCGAAATTCACGGAAAACTGTCAGAAAAAAAAATGCAAAAATTCTTCTCAAATACGGGAATAAGTAAATTAAAAAAAAACTGTTGAAAAACGAATGAAATCGATTAGTCTACTGTAAAATTGCACTTTTCTGTGTTTGTTCTGGAACTTGAAATTCAACATGTTTAAATGCATTTTTTCGCTATAAATTCGAATAAATGTTCAAAATTTTTAAATTATGCTGCGATTTTGAAGAAAAAAACATAAAATGGATTTTCATGAAACGTTGAAGAGTGAAAATTGAAAGATTTTTGAATGCATTTTTCACGCTGAATTCGAATTAATCTTCTAAATTTTTCTATCGCTTTATGATTTTATGGGGGTAGGAGGGAACACAAATTAGAAGCCCTTTACCGCTTAAATCTAACCCATTTCAGTCTGTGATATAAAATAATAACGAAATATACCGTTCGTTTGTAATTTTAACATTTCGTTCACTTTAGGCTACTGCCAAGTTTTAAAAAAACTGCTGCATTAATACCGCTAGCTCGATTGAAAGTCTGATTTACTCTTAGATTTTCGCTCATTCGAAATTAACCTGTTTAAACTTCGAATTGTGTTTTTTTTTTCTCGTATCACAAAACCTCGAAAATCAGTCTACGTATAAGCGACTTATATCTATATCCGCTTCATCAACAGATGGAAATTGATGGAAATACTTTGTATCGAAGGTTAAGAAAAATGCGAGGAATTTAGAAAGACTAAGATCGAGTAGTACTTAAAAAAATTAATTAATTCTTTGCCAAAATGTATACGGATTTTTTTTTTTTCAAGATTGTTGAAACATTGCGAAATTAATCTCGCTGAATTAATTACCTCTATCGATCAAATATAGATACCTAAATGTATACTTTGCAACGAGAAAATTCACACTTCGACTTTTTCTATATATTTCTGGAATATTTTACAGTTATATAGAGACAATCATCATCGTACCTATACCTAATATCAGATTGAGTTAAAATTAGAAAAAAAAAAAAAAAAAAGACAAGAAAAAGGAGAAAAATTTTAAAGATTTTGACGAGTAGGTAAACGAGCGACAGGAAAGGAGTAGAATGCGAATAAAATACGTTTATATGTATAGTATCTCTATCTGTATACCTAGGTAGATATGTAAAAATTTTTGTAGATTTTTAAGCGATAATTAATTCGTGTTAACTGGTTAACGCGGCGTTGGATTTCGGTGCCTTTGATATTTAACTACTATGTCAATGACCGTCAGTACTTCTCTACCTACCCAACATATGCTACATAGATGTGTGCATGTTTAAATTAAATACTTACTTAATTCTGCTGGTAGCGTATACGACGATTTCGTTGAAAATGCTGAAACGATCATGATGGTGTGTGCACTGTAGTTTTAGCTGTTTTTTTTTTCCTTATTCTTCATTTTGCTTCTCTTATACATATTTCGAAATTCCCACTGATGAGATGCGACGACGAGCGATGGCACTAACAGTGCTAGGTGCTGGTGAAAGGTATAGATGTGTAGTTAGGTAGTCAACCAGCACCGACGACGGACGTTTTATTGCGGATGCGATTTTCCGAATTATTTAACTCGGCGACGAAGTGGTTGATTTATGAGACAGATGGCGGATTACGGACAGGTATACGGTTGCCTTTTCCAGACTACAGCGTATACATATACCATATAGATTTGTACGTACGAATAGGTACCTAGACCTACCTACCTGCCTATAGCTGGCTGTTCATGTGTATTGTCGAATTGGGCTGAGCTCCATACTATTTGAACATGTCGTTTGATATTTGGGCATATCGAATTGAGCAGGAACTGGTCACGATTGCGGAGGGAATATGTAACTAGTGGTAATGTTGATCGAAGAAATGTGGCTCCATATTGGAAAATTTCAGTATTTTGTTGATACTGAACTGTACCTTCTGTGGTTTGAATACTTGGATTGCATGCAAAGTATTGTCTAATTACAGCTTATTTGACTGGTGTTCATTATATGAGACGTGTTTCGAAAAATAAAGCCTCTGTCACAAGAAATTTCAGGGCAAGTAAGATCAGTAAGGTGCTTTCGTCAATTTTTAGCCTGATTTTCTATGTCATATTATCAATAAAAACCAGGCTATTACAGTCTATTTACCAACGGCGGATGAGGGGGGGGGGAGAGATATGAGCGAAATCCATTTTGAGATTCTAGAAGACCATTAAGACAATTTTTAGCCATGTCAGATATTTTTTTTATTTTTTATTTTTTTTTCCCGAACGTTAAAATCATTCACTTCGCTCGATACCGACCAAAATCGCTCCAATTCGGTCAATCAGCTGAGTTTGATGACGGATTAGATATACACGAGTGAAGATAAATTTGGGTCAAAATTTAGTTTTGCCTCATTTCGGGGGGAGGAGGTGCTGAGGGGTCAAAAACACAAAAATTACCCATTTTAAAACTAATTGATAGAGAATCAAATGTTGTGCAGCATATCCAAAAATAAACCTCCTAAGTCAATTAGGAGGGGAGATACGGGGGTTTTCCCTCTTTTTGACCTTGAAAAAGGGCTGTTCCTCCCCTATCTCCCCATCAAATTGAGCTAGAAAGTTGAAATTTCGTATATACATATAAATGGAGCCGTAGATGTGCCTTTTGGGGGTTCCAACTTTTTAGCTCCATTACACCTGATTATGCCCCCAAAAAAGTGTTTTTTTTTTATCGTTTTTCCTACATTTTTCTCATTTTTTGAGTTTGTTCCTCACATAACTCCCCTTTCAAATTGAACCAGAAACTTGTAATTAGCTATGTACATTTAATAGGACCGCTAGATGTGCCTTTTGGGAGTATCGACTTTTCGGTCCCATTTTACCCCTTTCCAGCCTTAAAAAGGTGTTTTTTTTGGTCGCTTTCTTATTTTTTGAATTCGGTCCTCGCATAACTCCCTTCTAAATTACGGCCAGGAACTTGAAATTAGGTATGCCTGTTTCGCCCAGAAGTGGGGTTTTGGTTGTTTTTTGTTATTTTTGAGTTTCTTCCTCACCTAAATCCCTTCCAAATTATGCTAGGAACTTGAAATTAGGTATGTATAATTTAGTAGGGGACCGTACATGTGCTATTTGGGTGTTTCGACTTTTCAGCTTCTTTGAGCCCTTCCTACCTGCAATTCTCATGGTTGTAGTATGTCACGAAAATGGGGCTAAAAAAATATCGCGATGCTATGCTTTTTTTCCCCCTTTCAAAAAAAAGCTGCTGATTACTGGTATTGTCCTTGTAGCAAATTTTTAGTTCGAATTTTTTTCTCTTCTACGCCCCTAGGAATAATCCCAGCCTGAGGGCATTACATTCCAACTGCCCTCCCCCTTTTCAAGGATGCTTAATTGTAAACAAAAAAAAAGTGAAGTGGCAAAATCCTAACGAAACTTGAAAAATATGAAAATATTCAGTGTATTGGAAACTTTTAATCTTACCAGAAAGGGTCTAGCCCACTTTGTATTGTGAATCGGCCGGGTGAGCACGGATTTTGAATTTTTTTTTCGGCAGAAGTTGGACCTTACGGTTTAAAACCCGTTGTAAAAAAAGTTTTAACTCGCCAAAATAATTCTAACCCCCTCCAGGAAGGTGAAACATGGGTTTTCGTTCGAAATTTTTATTTCTGGATGTTTTCAACCGAATTTTCTCAAACTTGCAAAGATGTAAGCTTTACTAGCAACGGGCTATGTATGGAAATTTTTTGAAAAATTTTTAAGCGTTTTTTCAAGGTCGTATGAGCATTTTGAGATCTCTAACGGCTGTTTCGGTAACTTCTTTCAGAGGTGTAATTAAGAAAGAAATATATGTTGTGTACCTTGTTCAAATGTATAACATGTATTTTTTTTTCAGAATTTTTTATGTGGGTGGAAGACCCTGAGAAATGCGAAAAACTGATTTTATACCAATTTTTCACCCTGAGACGGGTTAATTTTGGTTTAAAAAAATTGTCGAGGGGCGGGGGGGCGGTGAAAAAAGTTACCAAATAACGTGAAATGAACGCGATGAAATTTTAAAATCGCTAGCTTAATTTTTGGTTACCTCCCAAAATTGAATTAAATTTTTTTTTTAATAAAAAATTTAATGAAATTTTTTGATAAGTAAGCACCGTAAAAAATGCGCATAATTTCGATTTTTTTTTTTTTATATATCTTTTAACGTGCCATGTACAGGAGCTTAGCCTAGAGGCACGGTCGAAAGGAGTGGTGGAAAAGGTGGTATGCCTAGAGATGGGTTACATTAGAGGAGGGAAGTCAGTTTGGTGGTCTTGAGAAATTTTAATAGATTCGAATTGTTTGAAGATGGAAATACAAGAAAAATATTGTCATTCTTTTTACAGCATCAGAAACGTTGAAATGAAGTAATTCTTTGTTTATCACCTTGAAAAAAATTCAAAATGAATGACTTTCCATTTTTAAATGTGATGGCTTTGATTGGAGGCATTTTTCGTATACATGAATGGAGACAAGTTTGGGTGAAAATTTAACGATACCAAAGTCAGGGGAGAGGGGGGGTGATGAGAAGTTAATGTGATAAAAATTATTTTTTTTAAGCCAATCGACAGAGAATTAAAAGTTGTGCATCATATCCAAAAATTAGCCTCCCAGATCAATTAGGAGAAAAGATATTTTTTTTCATTTTTTCACCTTGAAAAAAGGCTGTTCCACTCATATATCCTCTTCAAATTGAGGTAGGAGGGAGGTTGGCATTTGGTATGCACATTTAATAAAAGTTTTGGATGTGCTTTTTAGAGGTTTCAGGTATTCACTGCGATGGCCAGCTGTAGCCCTTATCACTGATCGAGAAAAAACATCGCTTATCTCTTTTATTTTACGAAGATTATAGGATCAAAAAGCAACGCTTTGCCATGATTTTTGTTACATTTTGTATCTACGATGCTCTTTTAAAATATACTTATGCGAAGTTCCGTTTTAGGGGCGGATAGGCATCCATCTAAAACGCCTGGAAATTTTTTTGAATAAGTACCCAGCCCATTGTCGTCGATTTTTTCTGCCATCGATGAATTGTTCCATGGACGGAGGCAAGTTCAAAACAACCTTCGACCACCGAGAGAAAATCCCCCTTTTTCCTTGATCCTATTCACGCCTGTCCCTCGCCGCGTTCGATAAACAGGTATAATAATTCAAGTAAAATTTACCTGCGAATTAGTACGAGTCTTGACTATAACTTTGAGCTAAGTTATTGCGCTGTTGGAAATCATACTCACCTGTTTGCTTGGAAAATCTTAATATTCTAAGATTCAAGCTCATGGTACTTAGTTTGAATTAATTTATAATTTTACCAAAATTTTCGTCCACGTCATTATCTTGCCTCATTGTTGGTAAATTCAATGCCAAAATTGACTCTATACCGAATTGAAAAATATTACGCTGTAATGTAGTTGGAGTTGGATTGTGAAATGTGGCACTGTATTTACGTATCTAGGACCTTCGTGTACATAAAAAAATATTACAACTTTAGAAAGTAGGTGAAATGTTGGCGTTGTCGTTGCCGGCCTGTACATTCGAAGAAAATTATTATCGACTAAATTGAAATATGTGTACACTTATTCGTGCTTTGTGCTTACTTACCTACCAACCTATCTATCTACCTACCTAGCTACCTACATTTTGGTATTTACTATCCTTATATGTACTTACGTGCCTCTGCAGATGGTATATTTCGCATACGTAGGCAAAACTTACGTACCTACTTATACCACCTATACATATATAGTTATTTGTTTATATGATATTTAAATGTGTAGGTACGTTTGTATGTGCGTTTAATCGTCGGTGTCAATACATTAAAATAAAAAACGTAGAGATAGAGAAAGAGAAAGAGAGAGAGGGGAAAAAGAGAAAAAAAGAAATGAAATCGTACATACGTTCGTTCGTATAAAAGTAAACGTTTTGACATTGATTATATAGGAACGTCTTAGGTTAATAATTATGACTGTTATGGACGAAACCTAGTAATACCAGGTGGTAACCTTTTATAGCATAGACCCATCGTACTTACCTGCCGCATACGTTGAACTGTACAGTACATTATTATTGATCGAATATCGACGATAGATCAAAATCCATATGCTATGCATTTCGAATTTACGTACAAGTTCAGTAGGTTCCTAATTGAGCTGTAATGAGTCCTAAGAAGTTATTCGTAAACAGCCGAACATAATTAAAATATAATAAAAATTCAAATAAATATTGAAAATTTTTCTGTGGACTTATTTTCTGAGGGATTGATTATTATGATTCCAAGTTGAAATGTTGAGGGAAATTAGAGATGTTAAGTAGGCCTTCAACAGTATGACGTCATCATTGGACTGACAATCAGTGAACAGATTTTTATAGCCTGGAAAAACATCAGTGGACTCATTTTATGAAGGATTGATTATATGATCCTAAGTTGAAATGTTGAGAAAAATTAGAGATGTGACATCAATGGACTTATTTTATGAAGGTTTGATTTTATGATTCTAAGTTAAAATGTTGAGAAAAATTAGAGATGTAACATCAATGGACTTATTTTATGAAGGATTGATTTTATGATTCTAAGTTGAAATTTTGAGAAAAATTAGAGATGTGACATTAGTGGACTTATTTTATGAAGGATTGATTTTATGATTTTACGTTGAAATTTAAATAAATACTTAGAACTGTAAAATCAACCCAAGTAAAGGTCAATTAATTTTTCTCGACATTTCGATTTGAAATCTTGAAATCAATTCAGGCCCAAGCTAAACTGTTGATGTGACAACTAATGATGAAATTTCAACTCAAAATCATAAAATCAATCCAAGGTCAAAGTCAACTGGTTGTGGGTCAACTTGGAACCCCTTTAATTTTCTTATACATTTTAGCTTAAATCATAAAATCAACCCGAGTAAAGATCAACTAATTTTTCTCAACATTTCAACTTGAAATTTTAAAACCAATTCAAGGTCAAGCTCAACTGTTGGCAGGTCAACGGATGACGACATTTTAACTCAAAATCATAAAATCGATTTAAGGTCAAGGTCCACTATTTTGACGAGTCAACTAATTGATGGATCTCTAATTTTTCTCAAAATTTTAAATTAATATCATAAAATCAATCCTTTATAAACTAAGTCCACTGATGTGTTTCAGGCCATAAAAATCTGCTCACTGATTGTCAGTCCAATGATGACGTCACACTGTTGAAGGTCGACTAATAACATCTCTAATTTCCCTCAACATTCCAACTTGAAATCGTAAAAATCAATCCTATATAAAGAGTGCACTGATGTTACATCTCTAATTTTTCTCAATAATTCAACTTAAAATCGTAAAATCAATCCTTCATAAACCAAGTCCACTGATATTTTTCAGGCCATAAAAATCTGTCCACTGATATTAGTCCAATGATGACGTCAAACTGTTGAAGGTCTACTTAACATCTCTAATTTTTCTCAACATTTCAACTTAGGATTATAAAATCAATCCTTTATAAAATAAGTCCACTGATGTTTTTCCAGGCTATAAAAATTTGTTCACTGATTGTCAGTCCAATGATGATGTCACACTGTTGAAGGTCTACTTAACATCTCTAATTTCCCTCAACATTCCAACTTGAAATCATAAAAATCAATCCTTTATAAAATGAGTCCACTGATTTTACATCTCTAATTTTTCTCAACATTTCAACTTAGACTCATAAAATCAATCCTACATGAAATAAGTCCACTGATGTCATTCCAAGGCCTAAACTCTGTCTACTGATGTCGACCCAATGATAACGTCACATTGTTGATGGTCCTTTAATAACATTTCTAATTTTCCTGAACATTTCAACTTGAAATCATAAAATAAGTCCAGTAATGTCACATCTTTAATTTTTCTCAACTTGCAACTAATGATAATGAAATCAATCCTTCATAAGATAAGTTCACTGATGTCATTCCAGGTCATAAAATCTGTCCTCTGATATCAGTCCAATGATGATATCACACTGTTGACTGTCTGCTGAAGTCATCTAATGATGATGGTCAGCTGTTGACGATCTTTCCAGAATGCGCTAGTTATTTTTATTTTTCGAACATTAAAATCATTTACTCTGCTAGATACTGACCAAAATCACTCCATTGTCATCAATCGGCTCAGTTTGGCGACGAATTAGATATATATGAGTGGGGATGAACTTGGGTCAAAATTCAGTCATACCCCATTTTGAGGAGGGGTGTTGAGGGGCAAAAAACTCTAAAATTTCCCCTCTTTAAGCTAATTGATATAAAATCAAAAGTTGTATAACATATCCAAAAATCCACCTCCCAAGTCAATTAGGAGGTGAGATGTGGGTAGTTTTCCCCTTTTTAATTTTTAAAAAGGGCTACTACTTCCCTAACTCCCCATCAAAGTGTGCTATTACGTTGAAATTTGGTATGTACACCTAGTTGAAGCCCTACATGTGTTTTTTGGGGGAGTTCCGACTTTTTAGCTCCACTGCACCCCCTCACAGCTCCAAAAAAATTGTTATTTGATCGCTTTTTCTCGTTTTTTAGTTTTTTGAATTTGTTGAAATTAGGTACGTATATTTAGTGAGGGGCTGTCGTCTTTCCAGCTCCATTTCACTCCTTCACAGCCCCTAACTAATTTTTTAGAGTTTATTCCTCGCGTAACTGCTCTCCTAATTGTGCCAGGAACTTGAATTAGGTATGTCCCGTCTGTAGGGATTCTTGATGTGCCTTTTCGGGGTTCCGTCTTTTCGGCCCCATTAAACCCTTCCTACTAGGCAATGCTGATTCGGAAAAAAGTATCGCTTTGCGATGCTTTTTTTTTAAATAGGTACAAAGATAAATGCTCGATTGGTATTTCGTATTTATATTTATATATGATTTTATTATACGTAACACGGTGTTTAAAAAGGAAAATAAAAGAGAAAAAATTTCACAGAAATTAAATTTTTCGATCACACACCATAGTCGCATGCATATGATACTCTTAATATTATAAAACTCGCCTTAATATACTAAATTGCACGTTTTGGTGGTTGATATAATGTGGAGAAATATATTACCGATGTAGGTAGGTAGGTAGGTTGATAAGTTAAATAGGTAGAAAAGTAAGTACAACCACAGGATAAAATAAACACACACACACATTTATATAGGATTAGCTACCTGTACCTAGGTTTGGTAGGTATATCTAAATTACCAGGAAATATGTATACGACGTTGTCGTCGTTTTGTAAAATGTACGAATACGTAGATATTTTTTCGACCAAACGTGTATACGTTGTTGTTTTTTTTTTATTTTTTTAATTTATTTTTCGTATAAGTAAGTAGAAGTACCTACCTACCAAATACTCATATGTACTTGAATTTTACGATCGTGCTCACCAATTTTTTTTTCTACTTTATTATTAAACGAGAAAATTTACCGATAATTTTTTCACCACGACCTTGGAAAAAATATTTAGTATACCTGATTTATTTTATTTTTTCGTTCACGTTGTCGAGTAAAATTTGCGCTGTCGTGTACAATTCGATCGAAAACGTACTAATCAAGGTGTGTGTGTGTGTGTGTGTATGTGTGGACTTCGCAATACGTATTTTTACCTGAGAAATAATTTGGTCAAATACAAACAACGTTTCAAGTATATAATAGTTTCATCTGTATATATTTTTACACATGATTCAAACTTTTTTTTTTTGTTTCGCAATAGATAAAATTTTTTTACACAGTTTTATATTATTTTTACATAGATACAAACTTATTTACAAAGAATCATGTTTTTTTTTTAAGTTTTATTTTAGACTAGGCCCAGTAACTGTAACCGAATTCAAATAATAACAACAATAACAATTACTAAGATATTAAATTTAATGAAAGCATGTTTCATATTAAAAAAAAAAAAAAAACAAAATGTTTTAGGTTTTTTTTTTTTTTTTTTTTTTTTTTTAAAAAAAAAAACCAAAAAAAAATTAAAAAAAAAAAAAAAAAAAATTTTTTAGGTTTTTTTTTTTTTTTTTTTTGCTTTTTCGATGGTGACGATTTATTGTAATACCATTAATGCGCGCGTTTCTCGTTACCCTGTTGATAGTTCTTTGATGGTTGGTGTAGGAAGGGGGAAAAAATGGTTTGAAGATTTTGAATACGAGAAAGTAATTTTTGATTTCGAATTTTTTTCAAAGCTGTTGATGAATAAAAGGTTGGATTTGCTTTAGTCCGTTGTACGAGATAAAAGATCAATTCCGGCAAAAAAGAAGGGGAGAGGGTGGAGGCAAAATTTAGATAAATTTAATCGTTTGAAAAACCATTTTTTTACCCTTTATATTTAGCTAGCTATAATTTCACTAAAACGCTATAGATAATTCTATTAATTATATTGAAATTTTTTTTTTTCATCCAGTAATATAAGCTCGTTGATCGATGATGATGATGATGATGATGATAGTGATGGTGATGGTGATGGTGATGTGTGAATCGATAAAGGAAAGGGGTACAATCGCGCTTCAGTTTATTCCTAAAAATTGATATGTTCTTATACGACGTTAATAGATAAATAATAAATATTTATTCGTCAAATTGAACGAAACACGCTACAAATAAATACTGATTTTGATTTTTTTTTATTTTCCGACACGGAAACAGTCAAAAGTCAAAGAGGGGCGAAGGGGGGTGAGGAGTAGGGGGTGGGATGAGGGATAATGGTAAGGGTACACGTAAACGCACCACTGAATAAAACCTTTGGTATATTTATACATAGTACACGTAATATTTTATAAAATAAAACAATGAAAAAAAAAAAAGAAAAAAAAATTACATAACGAAAACAAACCGAATTTGTTTACAATAATTATAGATCCGCCTGCGTTTCTCCGCGGGCGGAGCTTAAATACAGATCAAAATAAGGAAAAAAAAATATATCAACTCACTACGTAGGTAGGTAGGTATATTATAAGTATAACAAAAGGAAGGGAAAAAAATATAAAGAAAAAAGAGGAAAAACAAACGAAAGAAAAAAAAAACGTTATAGAAACATAATTAGAGACTTATATGATGGGTATAGCAAAACCGAAAAGAAAATAAGGGGAAAAAAATACATTTTCAAAATAAATCCAAGAGAAAAAAAAAATTGTTTAGAAGAAAAACTTAAACACGTAGAATTTGTCTCTGAGATCAATTCTGTGTTTATATACAGGGTTGGACGAACTTTTTGAAGGGGCCACAAATCTAACCTTTGTAGTTGGCCTAAGAGAAAATAACGATGCCCGAACGAAGCGAAGGCGAAATTTTTCAATCACTAAATCTGAGAAAATTTCGATTCAAACGAATGAAAAACACGTATAAATATCTCTCGAGCGGTCTCGCGGCCACCGGAATTTGCCCGGTGTCCCGTTGGGTTCATCCAACTCTGTTTATATATCGTAATTATTGTGTAATCAGGTATACTCCGTTCTCCAACTAGCCTAGAAAAAAAAACAGAGGAAAAAAAGAAAAAAATTGGTATAGTTCGAGGAAGTATTTTGTGGTATTTTTTATTTACCTATGTTTATTGCTTATGAATATGTATGAGGGGTATGAAGAGGAGTGTATTAACGATATACGTGTTGGAATTTTTTTAAAAATAGTAGCAGGATACGGTTGAAATTATATTCAAGTTACCAAAATATTGTGCTAGGTATCTACTTTGTATATGATGAAAAATGGAATTTGTCATGTCTGAATTTCTTAAGGTCTTATGATTTTTCAACTCTTAATTACTACGTCGTCAGTCAAATCAAATAGGTCTCAAGAGAGGGGGATAAAAATCGTCAAATAAAATAATAAATCCCACATTCGTATCAAATAGGTCGTCAAGTTATCCTGATTTAGATACCTTGAAAATGTTACGATGGGCAAATTTCTAATTTTTCAATTTTTATCGAAATCCATTTTATTAATCATGAAAAAATTATCCTGTGGCAAAAATTAAATTTCTAAAATTTGCGTAAAATTATTTTCGAATTGTTTGATCTGCTGAATACGATTTCAGAAATATGTACTTAGTTTTCAAATTCGCGTGCATAAAATTTGATCAATTTTAAAAAGCTACCTATACCTATGTGGTTTCGGATTGAAAAATCAACTTGTTGGAAATTATCCCAAAATATTGATTTAGGTACGTGTCTGGATCGTGGTAGTAATTTGACACGCTGAACAGGAATTTTATATAAGTTTTTATGTAAAAACATTTTTTTCACCTTGAACTGGGCAATTTAAATTTTTAATTGAGTATTGAAAAAATGTTTGTATTTTACGACCCGAAATTGTATAATTATATACGATTTTGAAATTATCGACTTGAATTTGACAGTTTCACATTTGGTAGGTTAGTAGGTTGCTAGGTGCCTAACTGACTATATTTCAGCCAAGCCAGAACTATAATTTGGACGGATTAAATAATTTTATCGCGTAATTTCCGCATACTTCACTTTAAATAAAGCCCACTGCCGAATTTATAGGAATTATGAGAAATGGCCGATCTGCGCATTTTTTTTTTTTTGAATAAAAAATTTCACAACTTTAAAACGCAATTTTTATTTAAAATTGGTTATATCTCGAGGAAGTGTACCTGAGTCAAAATATCCGAATTTAGGAGAAGGTATGCTGAAAGGAAAAATCGCAAAAATTGTTCATTTTTTAGCCAATCGATATAGAATTCAAAATTTTATAACGTATTCATAAATTAGCCTTATACTTTGATCAAGGGGGAAATGAGGCGCTTTCCTCCATTTTAACCTCAAATAAAGATCGTTCTTCGCATATCTCTCTTCCAAATTTAGGCAAAAAGCTAAAATTCAGTATGAATATTTATTAAAGAGTCCAAGATGTACTGTTTGGAAGTTTCTCAAGTTTTCAACTCCATTGCAACTCCTCCCCCCTCCCATCCCATCCCAAAAAAGTAGTTTTACGGAGATTTTTTTTACTGTTTTTCGAGTTAATCCATTCCATTTTTATACGTAGATTTTGTAGCAATTTTGAATGTGCCTTTTGCAAGTTTCGACTTGTCAGCCTATTGCATCCTCGTACAGCTCAAAATAAAACAATTTTTCGCTTGGTTTTTGTTATTTTTCGAATCTGTCCTTCATAATATCTTTCGTCAAAATTAAACAGGAAGGAGGGGGGCTTTAAAATTTAAAATGTTGATATAGAAGGCATCGTAGATATACCTTTTGATGGTTTAGATCTTCCATCTGCATTGCGTTCTCTCTCAGTTCTGGAAAAATAGTTTTTGCCCAGTTTTTATTTTTTGGGTGTGTCCTTCATAATATATTCTTCTGTCCAAAATTGAGGGGAAGGAGGGGAAAATGAGGTTGAAAATTCAGTATGTTAATATAGCAGCCTTCCCAGACAAATATGCTTTTTGCGGGTTTAGATTTTCTAGCCCCATTGCATCCCCTGTGAGCTGTAAAAAAAATAATTTTTTACGCATTTTTCTGTCATTTTTCCAGTTTTCCCTTCGCAAATCTCCCTCCAAATTGTGTGAGGAGAGAGGGAGAGGAGTTAAAATTTAAAATGAATATTTAGTAGGCGTTGTAGTTACGCTTTTTGGGGGTTTAGATTTTCCAGTCCCATTGCATCTCCTCTTTCTTCTGTAAAAGTAGTTGTTTGGGTGTGTTTTTTTTTTTTTTGTCATATTCCTTTCACATATCTTCCTCCCTAATTGTGTTCGTAGGGTGGGGCGGGGGGAGTTGAAGTTTAAATTTGCTATGAAGATTTAGTAGGCGTTGTAGTTATGTTTTTTGAGGATTTAGACTTAGCGGCTTTATTGTAATCCTTCTCAGCTCTAAATGAAGAAGTTTTTGTAATTTTTTCAATTTTTTTTTCACATATTTCCCCTCCAGATTGTTTGATTGAGGGCAAATGGTTGAAATTCGTTACGCACGTTTAATAGGGATCTGAGATATGGTGTTTGGGAGTTTTTAATATTCGCTCCTCTGTGTATGTACCTCAAAAACCAGCTAAATGATTTTTTATTCTATTTTGTATTTTTACAAAAACAGGTTTCTGAAAAAGTAATGCATTACAATAATTTTTTTACTCGCGAATAAAGATCTAAGCTTTTAAATATGGACTAAAGTTCTGAAAAAAAAAAGTTCTTGAAAACAAAATGGACAGTGGCACGAAGCTCGAATATACCAAAAAAATTCAGCGTTGCTTTTGAAATATTTTTAAATTTTATATAAAACAGCTTTTTCTTCTAAGCTTTTTTCAAAACCACAATTATACTTTTGAAAAGTACGAGAACTTTCCACATGTGCTCGGGGGTACTTTAGTGTACAGTAATTAAGAGTTGAAAATATTTTATCATGTTCTTCCTTCGAAGGATCCTGAAATTTTGGATCAGCAGTGCACTTATAATTTCTAAAAATATATATATATATATATTTCTACGACAAATAATTGGTAGAGAATAAGCGTCAGGTGTAGGTCAAAAATATGTCATTATTTAATTTGGTTTCTTGATCTTTCCATTGGTGATGAAAATTTCAAAGAAATTAAGATTTTGTTTTATTATTTAATAAAATTACACTGTAAAAGTAAGTGCATTGTCGTACACTTTTACATTGGTACTTATAATCAGAAACGGTCAAATTTAAATAGTTAGCTGAAATATGAAAGTGAAATGGGTGGTACAGGGTAAGGGTGCACTCATTAATTGTGGGTAGTAGGGTGACACTTATTGTACAGGTAGAAAAATTTTTTCGGTCGTTACACCGGGGCACCCCTTCAAACCTTCAAAAAATTTTGGGTCAAAAAATAATTTGAACTCGTGCCTACTTGACCCTGAAGTTATAAAAACCCATACTTCAGATTTTGATGAAATTTACTGATATGGTTGACCCTGAGTTGAAAACTCACTGTATAAAATTGTGTGACTCTATCTCAAAGTTGGCCGGGGAGGGGGTTAAGCTATGAGACCGCAAAATTGTCATTTTTTCCCATAACTTCACCTCTCCTCGCTTTGAGGTAGGGGCATAAAATTTTGTAAAGTCAACCACCTTCGTGAGTTTAGTCAAATTCCTAGCTATGTTTTTTTTTTCATCTATCTCATGATTTCAGGGTCAAGTAGGCACGGGTTAAAATTATTTTTTCAGGCCAAAATTTTTTGTGAGTTTTTTTGTACCCGAAAGGAAAATTTTCAAGGGGTTGCTCAATGAAAACGTTCATTTCGAAAAGTAAGTGGCACTCTAACGGGTATAAATAATATACTAATTACGATACAAAGTTTTAGGCTTTTAAGTTTTCATTAACTTTGATTGATTGCAGATTTGAAGGCTGTACAAAAATTGAAATTACGATATTTTACGCTTATATACTTAGAATTAATTAATTTTTTAAAATAACCAAACTTCCAGAAAATTCGGTGTTAATTTTAGGAGGATTTTTAAACTTTGAATATCTACGAGACATTGTTTCTAGATTTATCCAAGTTCCAACAAAGATTTTAATTACTTATAATACTCGAGTGAAAATCTAACGAATGAATAAGCGAATTAGAAAAAAAAATACTTTCGCCAGAAAATGTAAAATTTTCATTTCATCGCCCTCTTGAGAACTATTCAAATAAAGCAACAGCTGCGATTTGCGTTTCTGTGTGTCTACATACACGCAACCTGCAACCTGCGGCAGGCTCATTCTCGCCTAGGATAATAAAATCGGTCTTCAAAGACCTGAAACTGGACCCAAGCTGCCTATACGTTTAACGAATGCGCGTACATCTGAACTTGGATAAAATAGAACTCGGTCTCGGCAAACTTTTACAAAATATAGGTACTTACCATATTATTGGAGGAAGCCGATAGGCCGAGACCCGTCAACGAGGACATAGGATGGTGATGCATGGCTGAGGGCGCTACAGGCGGTCCCGGCGGTCCCGGAGCCACGAAACCTTGATGGTGGTGATGATGGTGTAAATTTGACTGATGGTTATACGTTTGGTACATGTAGTGCGACATGGCGTGGTGCGGATGTAGGGTG
>FIZR01001452.1:0-33820 GCA_900060175.1 Ferrisia virgata
GCAATTCAAATTCCCATTTTCAAAATGCATTTTTTCGCTTAATTCTATTGAAATCCTGCAATCAAAATGAGGTAATAATAAAAACAACCAATCACGGAAATGACAACAGGAACGCTTGTTTCAGGAATGTAAAGGGACTAAATATGCCAAATTTTGCAATTCAAATTCCCATTTTCGAAATGTATTTTTTCGCTCAATTCTATTGAAATCCTGCAATCAAAATGAGGTAATAATAAAAACAACCAATCACGGAAATGACAACAGGAACGCTTGTTTCAGGAATGTAAAGGGACTAAATATGTCAAATTTTGCAATTCAAATTCCCATTTTCGAAATGTATTTTTTCGCTCAATTCTATTGAAATCCTGCAATCAAAATGAGGTAATAATAAAAATAACCAATCACTGAAATGACAACAGGAACGCTTGTTTCAGGAATGTTTTGACTAAACAAAGAACAAAATTACTCATAAAAAATGGTAGATTTTAGCTGCAGAAATGAACACTACTTCAATCGCTTCTCGATTGTGGAACGGACTATAAATAAAAATAATAAACGGTAGCACAAAGGTACAGCAAATAATACAAAATTTTTCAAAAATTCTCAAACAAATTGGAATTATTTTTTTCCATCAACTACGAATAAAACACTGGAAACCTTCATTTCATTCTACACCCATTTGAGATTATTTTTAGGAAGTGAACTGAAGACTAGAAGTTTAATCGTTTCTCACAACAATTCCACCCTCGCACTAGTTGTTCCAGTTCATAAATGGTAATGACTATACGAATAAGGCTGGAATACAGGCAATAATTCTTTATCGCAGTTTAACGCAATGCAATTCCGGGTTTTTGAATTTTATTACAACTTACACATATAAGTAAGCAAAAGTTCGATTACACGATACCAGTGATAAATCGTTTTATAATATTGGAGCCTTTTAGTAAGAATAATTTACTTCTGTGGACAACCCCAAGGACTACGGCAGGATGGAAAGATGATGATAACTGATAAGACTCGAATACAGAGTTACCGAACATTTAAGTCATTGCGAAAAGGGGATTGAAACGCAAGTCGAAGCTGTATTCTTTCAAGATAAGCTTGGAAATTAAACAGCTTTGTTGAATCTCTAGCTCGAAGTAGAGTTGAAATGAAAAATATATTGTAGACGATTATATTAAAAGTCGAGTGTTAGGTAGAAAATACTTCACATTGTAAACTACGGGGAATAACCGAAGACGTTTATGATAATTCAACGTTACCGGTAGATTGAGATCATTGGGAAAATTTGGAATTATGAGATTTCGTGAATAATCAGTCTGTGATTGATGATAAACACGTTATCGCCGAAAGACTATTCCTTTTGTTACGTTTTGTGATGTCACACTTGCGATTACAATACGTTCGATTGCCAGTAAACAGATTATCTTCCAGATACACCATTCGGTAAATATTTAACCGATTAACCATCAACGCCGGTCAATCGGAATAGAAATATATATATTGAAAAAATATTGTACGTAAATACCAATACGTATGTGATTATAACATTAGCCATATGCCGAGTACTTACAAATCCATATCCTCTGCTTTTACCGGTTTGTCTGTCAGTGATAACGACGGCTTCTTCGATATCGCCAAATACGGAAAAATGTTCTTTTAGTGATTTATCGGTAGTATGATAAGGTAATCCACCGACAAATAATTTAGTCCAAGTAGTGTCTTTTTGTTGTGAACTAGTCGTTGGTACAGTCAAATTAGCAGCCAAACTACCAACCAAACCTTCCGTTGTTCCGAGTATAGATGTATCTGGCGTTGCTGTAGGCATGGCTCCAGGCATCAACATATTTATTTAACAAATAAATATCCGAAATTAATTTTTCGAGCTAACAAAGCATTCGTATTAAAATCAGCGAACAACTTCAACCGATAAAATTACACTTCAAGGTAGGTAACGTCTGAAAAATATTATTTAATATAATAATTAGTCGGAACGCGTAACTAATTTAAAAATTCCAGCACCAAAATTATTGCAAAACAATCGAAACTCGAAGTCGCCGAAAATTCCGTAAATGAAAAAAAAAAAAAATAACGTGTCGAAATCAAATCACACGAACAACAGGCAACTACAACTAATAGAACATCATAGTAACTGAAAACTAAAGCGAAACACACAGGGTCGTCTAAAAACGAGTAGTCTCTCTAACCGAACATAAACTATGGTTATCTTTTTCTAACTAACCAAAACGTACTTTCGTCTTTGTTTCGCCGCTAGAAAATTTTGTTTTTGTCTTTGTCACTCTTACTGCCTATATTTAGGATAAACCCCTGCCAATGCGCGATGCTCCCCTGCGTCGACACACGCACGCAGCTGTTCGCAATGTCTCCCCTTCGTACTCGGCCTTTCGTGCACGGTAACCAGATGAATCTCGCTGTAGGAAAACAGACGTACGTATTATTATATTTATTTTTCTACTGCCAACGGTCGATAATTGCAAAAATAATTAAGATGTTAGGCGTACTTTGACTATTTAGAAAACAATTAAAATGTAAATGTAAGACTGAATATTAATTATTTGATTAACTGGATTATCACGCCGCCGTCAGAGTCGGGGGTTCGCTTTCGTCAGCCAAATTCAAGCAGGCTAAAATTTCACTTACTCGATTGTTAACAACGTTACCGAGTTTTTCGTGTTACAATGATACAAAAATTATGAAAATTATCTTTCTAATGGATTATAAGAATTAGAAAACTTGCTGCTTTGCAATTTCTTCGAGTAATTAAGATTTATTCCATTATTGAATTCTTATCGACCTGTACCGAACTGTAATCCAGTGTTAAATTCGCATGCTAATTTGGTAACAAGAGTCTTTTTATAAGAGGACTAAAATTTCATGAATATTCCGCAATATTTTACAAATAATTTATTTGATATTATAAAAATAATACATATATGAATAAATACGTATCTACATATTTTTGTTCCAGAATGTTTATTCGCTACAGCTGATTTATACATTAGTGTAATTAGAATTCCGGCGCGAACATATCCATAAAATATGCCAGTGCTTTACGAATATTATGTTTGGCATGAATATTTTGATGATAGGTAGTTGGATCTATTGATAACGCAACAATTTTTAATATGAGTACATATATTTACTAACTTCATTTTATAAAAAATATAATAATGGAAGAATTTTCATTACCATAATCAACATTTTGTTCAAATCACGCAAAACATTTTTGATAAAAGTGTAAGGGTTGTAATAAAAAGTATTTATCTACAACTATACTTACGTACTGGTATTTTATTTTCCATGTGAAATATTTTTTAATTTTTTTAATTACAGGATTAACTCAAATATAGATTATATCTCCTCAGGCGTATGTAACTAAATTAATAATACATACAAATAGCTACCAAAAACAAGTAAAAACGTAGAAATGATGTAAAATAAAAGTAAACAATCCTTACCATACTTTTATTAACATTGATCGTTTCCTCTTACAGGTAGTAAACCTGCGTTTCTAATCTTATTGCAATATTTCAACGATACACTTATTCAGATCACTGTTTTTACATCGAGTGAGAATCAGATGAAAATTGCAATTACTATCACATATACTATATGTACTATTTATGCACAACAACATTACGTTTAAAAGTGACAATCGTAAGCTCTAGCATGATGAAAAAAAAAAAAAAAAAGAGCGGAAACACTTATGTACATACTTTGTAATACATACACAAGACGAAAAGAATACCTGCAATGATAGTATCGATAAATGTATTGGTACAATATAAAGTAAACAAGTGTAGTTTTGAACACCTATAGACCACACTTTTCATTGATAAATGTTCCCCTTACACGTTTGCCTTTAACAGAAGGTAACTTAAACAAACTGTCAATGATGATCAATGATGAATCTGTTTCCAAAAACCGGCATACCTGTTTTTAAACGGGTAACACTCTACACATATACAAACCGTTTACCTGAGCACCCAAACAAACAGGATGATATGGTTGCTACAATGTCAATAACCTTTACGTACAACAAAAATGATCATGAGATATTGTGTTTAAATTGAACTGAAAAAAAAAAAAAAAAAACAGTTTCAAAAGTACGAGCGGAGTGTACTTTGTTGATATTTTCTCCAGCGAAATGTCCACGATATTGGAAGTTTGAAAAAAATATCAAAGAGCTGCGTCGGACACGGAAAATAATGAAAGCCTAAAATCAACCAATGAATCATACATAAATTTGAACCATCAACAAACAAAATAAAATATACTGTTCATATCGCGAGAAGATTTAATGCCAATACATTTCAATTATAAAGCTGTAAAATTTGTCTGCAGGAAATGTCAATGTTGGATAATGAATTAGAGATTTTATATTCATTCTAAGTGAATTGGAAATGGAATTAAAATGCTCCATGTGAGAGATAATACCAACACTCCTGCTTAGTTTATTCGAAGGTTATATCTATGTATTATTTCACTTTGAAAATTGCCATTAGCTGCCTTTAATTATATTACTTATTACGGTTTACAAGTATTCGAGTATTTCCTTGTTTAACGATGTCCAGAAAATAAACGCTCGATTCATAAATTCTTCATTTGCTAATTAACCTAATGACAATGTTTAGAATTGTAAATTCAGTCGTTTAAATAAAAAATTTCATAACCATGTTCAAAGTGCAGTTCTCAAACATTTTGTATTTGAAGAAAAAAATAAAATAAAACACGTGTGTCTTTCAGAGCATATTTTTGATAAATATTCAAGCTTCTATATTATGTACGTTGAAGTTGTAATCAGCTCAATTCATTACTTTTTGTCTTTATTCGTAAATTTCCTTTCGCGTTGAAAAATTTAATGCGATTCCGATATAGTACCTAATTTTGATCGGCTTCTATTCGTAATATACTCATTATTGTTTTTTCTGTACTGTAGATAAAATATGAGATGAATTCGCAGGAATAATTTATTCCATCAGGTTTTTCAATAAAAATTAATAAAAACGATAGTTCCTTCAATCGTTTCTATGGATGAAAACTAGAGTAAATGTAAAATCCGTACATGATTCGTTGGTACTTGTTCGTTCAGCTTACCATCATGGAGGCAAAAAAAAAAAATTAAAACAAAACAATAATTATTGAAATTATCACAAGTTACAACTTCCTGACAATACAAACCGTTATTGGCATTTTCAGTAACTGGTTCCCATTGTTTGCAGCCATCTGAGCCACACCACGCGTGTACACTATTTTTTCCCTACAGCTGAACATTATTTACCAACGCGTTCATGACGCATAAAAGAAAAAAATAAAACGTCATTCTTATTCATATTGCGACCGTCCCTTTGATACGTGAATGTAAAAACAGATAAATCGAATTACTCCATTTTACAATGGTCAGCTACCCTTCGGAAAAGCAAAATAATCAATCATCCGAGTAAAGCAGATCATTTTTATATTACTTGCGTTATGTATAACTAGCTGTCATCGAGTAATGTTAAATTAAATTTGATTAAAATCTAAAATGAAAACAATCTCGTCTTCGTATCGACTTTTTCATCAACAAAGCTACGTGTTTTTGCTGCACTATCAAGCGCCAATGATTAAGAAACGTAATCTGTAGTAATTAAGTATCCTAGGTACTTCAGGGTATTTGAAGTGCAACTTCCTGAAAATAAACATCTTTACACAGGATTTCGTTTTTTTGTGTAAAACATGTTGGAAATTAGTTTTTAAATCGACGTTTAAAACCCATTTAAAGCTCGTTTTAAATTGGTTTTAAATAAAAAATGAGATTTGATTTCCAGCATTTTTTATGCGCGACAAAATGCATCACAGTTTTTACTATGATGTAGATACAATATGTAGCATTTTTCCTGCTCGTTTCAGGTACTCTACGAATTTTTTGTTGATTTTGACGACTTTATAATTTTAAATTCAAGTTTTTTAACCAAAAGTCTTCTTCAATTTTTAGCGTCGGTTAACTATAGTTGTCTAGTTTCGAAGTTTTTTGTTTTTGTTTTTACCACTTTTCTATTTTTCTATTTTTTTTTTTTTTTTACTAATGCTAAAAGTGAAAATTGAATGTTTTTTTTTTTTCAATAAATGTCTGAAATTCACGAAATATTTTTTTTTAATAAAAAATGAGTAGTTTAAACTTTTTAAATTTTAAAGAAAACCGTGTTTTTATTTTTAAAAATTTCTTTTTTTTTCTCATTATTTTAAACACGTTTTAAACATTGAAACCCTGTCTTTATATGTATTTATGAATTCAACTCTATGGCACCGATTACGTTTTCGTCCTTCTCAGTTTTTAACTG
The DNA here is from genome assembly GCA_900060175.1 of Ferrisia virgata. Taxonomy (NCBI): domain Eukaryota; kingdom Metazoa; phylum Arthropoda; class Insecta; order Hemiptera; family Pseudococcidae; genus Ferrisia; species Ferrisia virgata. The sequence continues at coordinate 6,345 of FIZR01001452.1, forward strand.
ATACTGCTTCATTTGTTATTAGATTTTTATTAGCACTTATTTGGGTTAGGTTTCACTGCATCGATTATTTGTTGTGTTGTTAAAAATAAGTAAGTAGAAGTACCTCTACCTACGTATAAATGAGTTTATAGTTGAATCGAATTAAATAACAAATGTCAATTTATCTTATCATATTGATAATGCAGAACTGAATTATAATTTTCGCAGATCTACGGCAGTTTTTCGCTTAATTTTCTTGTTTTTTAAAAATCCGTAATACTTTGTTTTTAATTTTTTAGCTTATATCATTGGAGGCGATATTGGAAATAAAATGTAAAAAAAAATTGAATCTCGTTTGTGTACGTGGATGGATTTCGTCAATAATTAAAAATCAATTTTGCTTGGCATGTCCAAAAAAGTTCGTATGCCTAAGGTAATTACTTTCTCTGTCTTATGTATAAATCGCAATTGATCAGTTACCTAATACTGTATGTTGAAAATCACAAATTACACATACTGTTTAACTATAAGTAATTCAACCATTTTGTGTCTAAAAGTTCATACTGTATATGCAATCACACATTGTGAATATCAATGCAAATTACATTTGAATAAAATATTTAAATAGTTCAATATTTTTATTTTATTTTATAGCTTTTTATTTTAAATAATAAATGTTTAATTTATATATTAAAATTTTTAGAATTTTAAAAATAATACATTACATCAATATCCCCTCAAACATTAAAGTCCGTATCGTTTAACTTGACACTTGGATAAAAGTAAACGAATACCCATTAACCAATAGGATATCTGAAAATGATCAAATTAAGATAATTATCCTATTGGCTAATTAGCATTTGTTTACTTTTTTCCAAATGTCAAGATGAATGAAACGGACTATACTAAGATCAGAAGTCTATCTTGAATTTTTATCATGTACCTTATATAAGTGTTGATCTACCCAAGATACAGATACAACACCCAAGTCCGTATAATAAGTCAACGAGCCAGTATATTTTTACACCTTTCTCAGGCATACATCTACTACAAAAAAATCCATAATAATTTAAGTTTACCTATATACGAAATAATCCGCGATAATTCCTAGAAATTATAAGGTATCGAATATCTTTATCGTAGGTAATATGTACTATAAAATCCATAAAATCTTAAATTTTCAGCCCGTTTTCAAATGGCCAAGTAATTCTAATCTTGATGAATAATAAAGGGGAAACCTTCAATATTTCCCGATAATAATCAACCGAGTGGACAAAATTACATCAACCACTGGCTAACAATTGCATAGTTAATATCCACATGCAGAGCGGAAATGAATGTGAGTTTTATATCACTATAGTTCCGGTTGTTGAACCGTGACCAGGTGAATACGTATGTGTATATTGCACACAAAACACTTAATTGACTTTGGAAGTGCTCTCAAATCTAACGTTCGAAACATTCGGAAATCTAATAATTCAAGGGAGCGTACCAGCATGCCAGTATTCAAGTAGGTAGTTGAATGTACCTAGTTTGAAAGACCGGAGACTATTATTGCTAATAATCATTAGTAAGATCGAAAAGATTTTAATTACAATGTAGACGATAGTAATTTTGAGGGAGGTTTCAACTACTGTCCCAACATCTAAAGTAAGCAGATACTTGGCTAGACGTACCCAGTTAGTTATCTACGAACACAATAACAATAGGTACTTACTTGCTTCAGTTACGTTGAAATTATCGATAGTTTTCGTACATTTACTTATGTAAGCCCTTCAGTTTATTTACATGACCGTATAGTACGTGTAAAAAATATAAAAAAATATACTTATTATCTAAATTTTATCTCAATTTTTTTTTTTTTTTTTTAATATTTACTTCACAAATTGCACGATAAACAAACCCCATATCTTCAATAGTCATAAACTAATAAAGAAACAAATTTATTATCGGTAATATCCATTCTAGGAATTCCTAGGCTGGAATGCAAATGAAAGGTTGGAGATTTACAGCTTCGCTAAGGTACCTTTCTTAATGTAATACGAAATCCACTGAGTAATATAAACTTCTTCGCATAAAATTCGCCCGTAGGGAGTATAATATTTACCTATAGAAAATATATAAGATAAATAAGTACAATTGGACTATGAATTTACTATATATATATATATGTGTAAGAAAATATATACTGCCCTTGTGTTATGTGAGTGCACGCATCTTCGACAAAGGTACTGTGAACTCCTTTGTTGTAAAATATATCCTCTTACTTACTTACATTTTATCAAACACGCGTATTTAACCTACGGTTCGTCCTGCATATGCTCAAAAAAATCGTATTCAAGTAAAAAAGTTTCTATAAGTGGATTATTTCACAGAAATTTTTCGCGTTTATTTTTATATTATCGTTTCATAGGTAAGATACCTCTAAATCTAATAATTACAATGGTTATGAATTCTATCGCGTTGTTTGAATTGGCGTAAAACAATTTCTTCATTTCTGAAAGAAATTAGAATAAAGTTAGTTGCTCAATATGCAAAAACAACGGTGATACAGAATTAAAGTTTTATCACGTATTAAAAACTATTCAAAATAAAAGTTACCTCAAGTACTAGTTATAAAAGTAAGTTCATTTAAAACTTTTTTCATTTTGATGGGGAAAAGTTGGACTTTTTTATGTAAAAAAGGTGCGTGTCAAATTTTGAATTTTGCCTACACCTGAATGAAGTATTATTAAGTAAATGAATGACCCATTTTTCTTCGTCGTATTTATTACGTATTCCATTCGCATTTCAGATTATGAACATTTACCAGAATCAAGCATCCATTATTATTTGTTTTTTTTTTATGCAGTTTTATTTTTATTAAAAAATTGAATGAAAAATCAAATTTACAGTGTAGGATGGTGCAGAATTTGATTTATATGTGATTTGTCATTACAGTTTTTTCCGACATTTAGATAAAAATGATTATTTTTTTGTTCATTTAAATAAAAAGTAATCAAATATTGAATGTTACTAAAATAGGGAATTATATTCTCTACTTTTTAAAAAAAAAATCGAAATCTTTCAATCCGGACCGTTAACTTAGAGTCGATTCAATTTAAATTTAATCCTGGTTATCAGAATAAAAATGTAAACAATGTGCTAAAAACCAATGAAGTTGCTAGAAATCTGCTCAATATTGGATTTCTAGCAATCTGATTGGTTAATGATAATTATGTTTGTAATGATGAGGGCTCAATTTAAATTGAATAGACCATAAACATAATTATATAAATTTTAAAAATGAAATAAGGATAAGCTGATTGGTAAGCAATCATTTAGTTTTTAGGGAAACAATTTTAACCAAGTGATTTTTATTTACGACCAAAACATGACAATAAATGATACTTAATATCGAAAGACACCTAATCAAGCACTTAATTCTAAACTGAAAGTGGATAATATTGCAGAAAAGTACCTACCACTAAAATATTTCACAACGGATTTCATTAATAGACTGAATATATAGCCAAGTACCCAACTCATATAGCACAATTCGAAATACCTCTAAACTCTACATCTTCTAAGTCTTTGATCAAATTCTTTTAATATTGGAATTACGTTTGTATACGGTGAAGTTGTGTATTCAAAAGTGAAATTCGAAATTCTATACAGTTGAGAAAAATATGTAAAAAGCCTATTTGTGAAGAACTGTTTAGTCAAGTGGATTTAAATCCAGATTTCGCAAATTTGAATTCCTGCTACTTTGAATTTAGCTTAAGCCCGAATATATTAAGACTTCGGATGTTAATGAACTACGCGTTTACTAATCTGTATCAATATCGTACATTGAAGTTTGTTTTGGACAAAGGGTTGAATGTAAATTTTATAACAAGTGAAGCAGAAATTCGACGGAGATACGGCAAAGCATTTAATTAACGTTGTTTTAGGATTTTAGAAAAACAGAAATGTTTTTTTTTCACTGGTAAAATCTGTACGCTCGATGAAATCGTATGTGTTGTAAAATAAAATAAAAATAAAAAAATAAAGGAAACTGAAATTCAGTTACCTAAACTTGCTTTCTAGTTGAATAATGTTTAATTTAGATTATTCAGAATGTTCACATAGGTTTAAAATGTAACAAATCGATAGAAAGAAAAAACAAATACTTACTTGACATTAAAATTATTTATTTACAATACTTCGTTATTGTTATTATTATTATTATTTTTTTTTGCACAAAAACACTAAATTATTTTAAACGATCTTTTGAAATTCCCCGCTTCATTTGGAAACGTCATATTACTCGTGTCAAAATACATGCAGACCGCAATCGTTTCAAAATATAACGCATGACCTGCATCAATTTGGATAATTTCTGCAAGTGAAGTTTTAATCAAGAGCTCTACATCATTTAAAGGGTAAAGGTAAGGATGAAAAGGGTCTTAATTGTCCCCTAATCCATTTACCTAATTGAAACAAGCGTGTTGTCGAAGTAATGCAAATAATTTTCAAATCGACATTTTTGTTTTACTTTATAAAAAATGCACGAGATTTTACATCGTGGGTAGTAGGTAATCTAGGTATAAAAGTACATAGTAGTATATACGTATTTCTACTCAAGTTCAAAACGTGCTTAAAAGTTTCTCGTTTTTCGGTACCCAGTATAGAAGGTATTTGAAAAAATTTATTTCAGGATAACACAGGTAACTGCTGGGCAAAAAGTTGTGCAATGATTGAAGCAATGAAAGGTGTAAGTACATATTTACAAAACGTCTTTTGAGAATTCTTTTCGTGTACTTTACCTACTGTTACCTACTTACATAATTTATACGAAGTTGGAAATGTTCAACGCTCAAGTCATTTAATTTATTACTCGGCTGAAATTGACTATAAAAGCTTCAACTTATCGGTATAAAATCAAAAGTTTTCAAAATTTACTATCAGCGATAAAAATCGATATTTTTTGTTAAATTGAAAATGAACCATAAAATGCAGAGCACCATTGTTGTATAAGTTTTTTATTCGTCCTTTATATTTATACGTATGTACAGAGCATCAAACTGAATAAACTCTTAAAAAAGCTCATATAACTTAAATAAATTAGATATGAGTAAAATAAAGTCACGCATAATAAATTACGTAAGTATTCGCGAATAAATTAAATTCAGTAAAAATATTCGAAATTCGAGTGAAAACTCACGAAAATAAAAAATTGCGAAGACTATAAGTATCTACTCTAGAGATAATCAATAATTGAAACAAGTCATAAAAATAGATCATAGTTCTATTAATAGAAACGAAAAATCGTACTCGAAACAAATCAACTATAACCATAATAAATAAAACAGTTAAAAAAATAATCGATAAATATAATTAATAATTAGCATAATGCCAGCCTATAAATTTCATCCATATAATATAACCACTAAAAAAGAAAAAAAAACTCAAAGTTAAAGATTAATTCACCCATCAAATCCGCGTGAATAACGTGACAAGTCAAAAAAAAAGGTAAATAAAAAATTATTCGTCAGTAGTAGCAGGATACATTACAGTGTTTAACGTAGCACTTTCACTTTCCAATACATTAAATGGTTGACGATAATCATTGTACATGGATTCGTTGTTAAAAATTGCATCGTCACTTCTGACTTGCGGCGTTAGTTCAGTGGTTGTCGGCAATTCTTCGGTAAAATATGTCACATCCGATTGATAAGTAGTTTTCTTGACGAAATTGTCCTTTCCATTGAAACCTTTCTCATCGCAAGTGATCAATCTGTATCCTCGGCCATAGTTAACTAATTCATCGGTGCATTCGTTTCCATCGATGTTGGTAAATTTACGAATTTTTGACCTTTGCGTTGTAAATTCATTTACGAAACGATCTTTCAATTTCAAAGCGTCTGTAGACGTTTCATTATTTCCTAACCCGTTTTTAATCAAATCTATTAGAAAAATGGTTGTCGATTTATCGATTGTTGCCTTCTCGGTTACTTCTTCACCTTGGTTAATATTGAAATCCAATTTTCTCGATTCATCTGTATCATTTTGTGAAGCGGTCTCCGTACCTAATTGATCAATTTCGATTGAAGGTAGCGTAATTTTTGCAGCCTGCTGTTCTTCGAGATTTTTTGAAGAATTATACACCGATGTTTTATTAAGCTCAACAGTTTGATTGATATTTTCAGTGATACTGCTACTGTTGAGCATATTCTGCATACTGGATTGTTGCGCTTCATTTTCAGTTAACTTTTTTATGATAGAATCCGGTAGCGTAGGGTTGGTAATGGTATAAGTCGAGGTAGTCGGTGTAAACTTGGTCCACGGTTTAAAAATTTTGTACTCATCATCGTCGTTCGTTGCTGCCGTATTTGTTTCAGTGTACGACTTGATATCTTCTACTAACTGTTGTTTTTTAATCACCATATCGGTCATAATTTTCACCAAATCTTTAGCGTACGCTTCTCGATCGGCGTCTGTGTTAAATATTGAAATAGGAATATTCAAAGGGACAAAATTTGGCGATATTGGTTGTAGAATTATTCTTTCCGGAGCTGAATTGATCGAATCAGGATTTAAATATGGTACCGAGTCTATTCCATAAGGATAAACTGACAGATAATTATTCACAGGTGGGGGGTAATAAGATGCCACCTTATTAAACTGAAATTGTGAATTTACAGGCGCGCTGTGGAATGCAGGATATGGTGGTACAATCGGATAATAATTTGGGTCGTACGCTGGTTCTTCATAGATAGGAATGTACACCACGTTTTCTGTTGGTTGAGGTTTTGAAATTATTGGTACTGTTGTCTTTGGAGCTTCATTTCGTGCTTCCTTTGGAACTTGGCGTATGTTATCGAACAAACTGTTGAATAACTTGTTTGCAGGATCTGAAATTAAATGAAAATTGAAGCCAAAATTAACGAATAAAATTTAAAACAAAATCAGTAAATGATTACACATGTTTTCTTGTTGCAATATCGCAGTTACTCAAATACTCTTCATAAGTACTAATCAGATAACATAGTTCATGAATGCGAAGAGATAAAATAATATAAAAAAATAACATTAGAAAAACTGAATAATTCAAACTTGATTGAAATGCTAACTAGGTAATGATCTTTTTTGCACGTACGTTACTTAAGGTACATGAATCAAACGATATTTTATACATAAATGAATATACGAGATCGTTATTATTTTTCATCTAAGTATTTGATCAGGTTAAATAATGTTAAAGCATTATAATGCCATTACTAAGCGCAGCACAAATTGCAAAATGTAACTTTACTACGAAATAAATCACATCAACGCATCAGTTTTTGCTTTGATTTCTAATAGTTCATTATGATATGAAATTTCCAATGTTTTTTATTTCAGTTAAAAATGAATAAAAATAAAATTCATTTGTTTTTCCCTACGACACCCAATACATGAACTTGATTAATTATTTAAGTAGCTACTTTCATAGTACTTCACACTAAAATCAAAAATACGTTTTTCCATCGTTTTAATCTTATTACTTTTTTAATTTTCTCTGATCTTTCCTAAAATTATCGTCAATAACGCAAAGGAAATAAAAATGACTACAGGTTTTTCCAATTAATATTCAACAGAGTAGAAACATTGTTATTGACTTACCTTCATTCCGGTATGCATATGGATAAGAAAAAATATTTTCACTAAATGCAAAATCTCCAAATACCCCGAGAATGAAACATAAACCGTAAATTTGAACCATTTTTACCAACTTATAAAATATAGTGATCGTTATTCACCGAATGAAACTTGACAAATGATAGAGGTTGCGTAATGTAAAGTAAAAATATTTTACTAATAATCCAGTTCATTCGTGAATAGGATAAATTATCAACAAACTTCGTTAGTAACAAAAGATTGCTAGATGGAAATAACGTACCAATGATGCTTACCTATCTGTCGTGTTCATACTTGAATTGGGAAAGAAAATAAATAGAATCATTTTATTAACTTGACTGGAAAGATGAATTGTATTAATATCTGATATCTATACAATGGTGCTGCAAAAGAGTTTCAAATTAATCATTTAACCTGTCTACATAACTCTTGGATTAATTTTTTAGATTTAATCAAGGGAAAATTGTGAAATTAAATTATTTTAAATCTTTACCCAGAAATATCTAAACACAATACGATAATTCATTTCAATTCACATTATATTTAACAAATTTTGAATTTTTTTTACAAAAAAAAGAAAAAAACGATTTCATTATTTGAGACATATAATGGAACGGACTCTACGCACTTACTTAGAAGATCATTATTTTATATTTTTTGACAACACTTTTACAACAATAAATGGAATTTTGAATTTATTTTACATTTGACAGTACTGAAAGCTTCGATTGAAAATGACCTGATATTTGTTACCCACGCAAAAAAGCACGATAAAATAACAACAAAAATTTTTTATAAAAATTAAAATGTTTATTTACAAATATAAATCAAAGATTGATAGTAAATATGTTTGCAAAACTTGATATTATTTCCATGTTATTATAAATCTAAATTGCTTCAGTTACGATTTGTTAAGTTCTTAATTGAAAATTCAAAATCATTAGGTTGAAGTTGATCATAAAAATATACAATAAAATTGATAAAATTTGATCATTACTGAGCAATGTCTTAATTAGAACATAGTAATGTTTGTATGTATGCACGTAGGATATTAGAAATATTTGACATTCGAATAAATTACCTTTGAAATTAAGCGGAACCAGTAGGAATTATGAATGAAATGTTTTCACCAAATTCTCCCCATTTGGAACGATTGATCTGAAATTGAATTACCCAGAAAACAATAGCTATTAGCCAAATAACTGCACCGATTCCAGATCTTCTTCGCAATGTTTGAATTTCTCTTTGTTCCGCAAATTCTGGTTTAACGTTAGCTTCTTGTTTGAACCAAACGTAATTGATAGCCCATAAAACGGGTAAGCAGAAAAATCCTAAATAATAATAGTATCGACATATTCTGAGCTTTTCAGGATTATTGAGATGTGTTTTATCCATGATGACTACCTACGAATGCAAAAAATGTGAAATAATTATATGAAATAAAACCATAAATACGGATACTTACTTCACAGGATTAAGTGTGTATTTTTAAATGAATTATTGTTTTATTACACACATATTTAATTAGTTTTTTGCCAAAAATTTAAAAAAGAAGGAACGAAAAAATTATCAAAAAATTATCAAAAAATTATCAAAATGAAAATATATAATTTTTTTTGTTTTCCGATGCAGTATCGAGTACTGATAAACTATTAGCGTTTTTTATGAACAAAATATGAACTATTTTACCTACCAAAATTGAATAGGAATAACGTGAAAAAGACAAAACCGTATATTGCGCACTCTATATTTTTCTTTATTAAAAACAATTTAAAAGAAGAGAGAAAACCCAAAAAAATTATTTTTGTTTTTTGTAAAATTTTTTATTTTTTGCGAATGAAATGAGAAATTGAAAACTTTTTATAATGTGTTAAAAGTATATAAAAGTTATCATTCAATTTAACTATCAGGTGTATAAATACCTGAAAAAGTTATTTTCTTACTGCGTATTACTCTTTTAACCATTTTGTAGCAATAATATCTTCGTTAAAAAAGGTACAATCAATTTTTCTTCATTACTCCATATTTTAAGCTCATGAAGTTTGATAAGAAAATAAATCTTACTAATGCTTCTTCACTAATGAAATAAAGGTATAATTTTAATAATATTAGCTTTTTTGATGATTTATTTCATATATGTGGTTTCTGATGAATGGCATTTTGTTCTCAGGTCCAATGGTTTCAACTTCTGTTGAAAAAACTTTCATTGGATATGGATTCGTGATTCTTGCCGGATCATTAGCATTTATTGGAGCTCGTTACAAAGTGTATTGGGACAGAGATAATATATTAACCAATCGTGAGAACATTTCTAAAAAGTTGAGTGCCAATCGTGATTTTGAACATAATTTTCCACATTATACGGACGAAGCTAGGGATAAATTTTATGCTGATTTGAAGGATAAAAAGGAAAAGGAAAACACTTCAAAAACTCAATAATATATATTCATGATGGACGCTTCTAAAATGCAACTCGTTCAGGATCTTGAAATTGAAATGATGGCTGATATGTATAATCGTATGACCGCAGCTTGTCATAAGAAATGCATACCGCCCAAATATAAAGAATCGGAATTGGGTAAAGGAGAATCTGTTTGTTTGGATCGTTGCGTCGCTAAATATCTAGAAATACACGAGCAAATTGGTAAAAAACTTACGCAAATGTCAATGCAAGATGAAGATTTCATGAAACGATTGCAAGCGGAGCAAAAAAAATAATTGTAGATGAAATTTCGTAGATTACAATCATTCAACGTTTCATACCAATGTAGTGTTTCCTTTTCTTTACGGGTGTTGTAGTTTTAAAATAAGTTTTAATTCGAACATCATTTCATACATTTTAATGTTGTTTTGTTTACAATGTTTTGGAATGTTACGACTTGTGTGTTAAAATGAAATATAAGTTAATTCTAAATTGTTTAGTATTCGATAAAATATCCAGGGACACCACAGACTTGAATGCTGATTTGAAGATTCAAAAGAGAATATTATTTTTTTATTCGAATGAAAAAGCTCTTTTGATTGAGATATTTTATTTATCTTTGCAATTTTAATATTTCCAGGAATTATGGCTTTACATTTACGACCGAATGTTATGAAAATCGTTTGTGTTAGAACACAACTATAAGTGGCAAATAAATAATTTGGTAAATCTACATGTAAAGCATTATTGAAAATTTATTAATGAAAGAACGTCGCCGTACTACAGGTAACGTAAAATAGGAAATCGTTATGTTTTCTAAAGGCGTAATATAACATAATGTGTTATCCTAACTTCGAGTTCAGAAGCGTGAAATGAATATTAAAGAATCGTTTAAAAAGAATTGCAGATAAGATTTTTGTATAATTCGTAACAGCATTATATTTCAGAAGCAATAACCGTAATAGATGATTTGTGAGATAATTTTACCATCGAAACATTTATTAACTGTCCTACCAGCTGGATTTCATACATATTGCGTGAGAAAAATATTTACGATTTGGAAACAATCGTTATATATTAGTCTTTGTAGAAGTTGGAAATTTTTTATTCAATCGATAATAAGTATTATGAACTTATGGGGGAATAAAATTATCGTATTAATACTACTTATTAATTTATTTAATAACTAAATTCAAAACATTATGATAAAATTAAATCGTAAGCAATACAGTTTTTCAAAATGGAGTATGCAGATTTTCAAATTGAAATTTATAAAAATTTTCGTGTTTCCGCCCGGGATCGAACCGGGGACCTTCCGCGTGTTAGGCGGATGTGATAACCACTACACCACGGAAACATCTGACAACTGGAGTATTTTAAAGTCATTCTATCAAAAGTAGATCATGAGCGAAGCATTTTAGTATGGATTTTTAAAATTTTACCATTTAATATGATTTAATAATTTAATCGATGGTTTATTTTTTTGCCCAGATTCAGTTCGGCTAATGAAAAATTCTCTAAATAAAATTGCGTCTGGTTGAACGAAGTCGCAAAACATCGAAAGATAGATATTTCTTATGGATGGTGAAATGAAATTGAAAATGTTTAAAATCTTATTTTTTAATATTCTTTCAGAATAAACATGATATCTAGTTCATGGATATTTGTAATATGATTTCGAGCTGATATAGCATGTATTGCATTGCATGATTGATCCGGACGGACGTAAACTAAAACTATGTGAACACACTTTTTTTATTACCTACTAAACAGAAAAGTGAGATCAAAATCATGAAAGCTAACTTGACCATGTAATTCATTATTAACTCATTGCTTAATATTCCTCGCAAAATAATGTATACGTTGTTGCTCCGACTGTTGGATTTAAATTTGAATTTACAACTATTGATATCATTGAGCTATCCACTTTTCAAGACTGGAACATTTATTTATGTAAAAAAAAAAAAAAAATCGAAATGAAGAACTAAAAGAATATGGTTATTTTATTCGTCGAATATAGAGTCTTAATCGGCTGTACTGGAGAAAAAGCGGTTTCATTTTTTTTTTCTAATCCCTTAAGATTTATATTTTTTCATTTTCTCCGCACTTTTTTTTTTTTTTTTAAATTAGGAAGATCGTGACCGTGTAAATTGATGGAAATCTTAACAAGTTATTCTTTGTTTACGTGCTTGGATCAACATTTTTCTGGCGCTTTCGTAATTACACCAGCATTAAGAAAATAAACGAAGTGGAGACATTTTTCAAAATGAAGTCGAGTAGGACCGCTTTAAAGCCTGACTAAAGAAAATGAACAGGACCCGTTCTTTTTTTTTACGATTCTACTTAATCCCGCACTTAATTTCTGCTCTTAATATTTTTGCATATTTTTCCCTCGCTGCTATACGATCATCAATATCTAATCCTTCTTATAGCAGTCCTTCTTTCTCATGTTTTTCGTCTCAACATCATTATCATTCTTTTCCTTCACAGCACGAAGAAATACGCGGTGCTTTTTTTCTCGACGCCAATCTAAAATACATAAATTAACAATTAAAAATTTAACGTCAAAAGCTCGCAACGATTTTATGAAAAATATCGTAATCCTGACCTCTCGTATTGTATCTTTTTTTTTTGCAACTTTTCTTTTTTATAATTGATCCCCGAGATTTTCTGGTTCACATTTTAAAACTCAACTTTGTAAATCTCTTGTTAATATTTTTCTTCGCATTTTCCATCACAAAAGAACCTTAAAGCGCTTTCTTTTTATAATTAGAAGCGTGACTCTATTTTTCATGGCAGATCATATTTTTAAAAGCGAAAAAAGGGCTTAAATACCTACTCCATTATAGACGAGGAATTCTCTTTTTCTCTCTCTATCTACTGGGTGAATTTACCACCCGCTCATCCAACGCCAATTAAGTTCACGTAGTTTAGGGTTTCTCAAAGCTACCAACGGTGAGTTATGATTTCATAAAAGTATAAAGTGTTGTAATGTTTATTGGTAGTTATCTAAAATGTGTGATACGAGGTTTGAGAGAATTCGTTTTTGAAACATTTTTCTGAAGATAACAAGTACCCATTTATTTTTATTTCAACAGGTAAATATATTAATTAATGAAAAAATAAACATTGATCAATCGCAACTGAACGGTGTTGATAATTTCAATCCAATTGAAAAGTAATTATTGTTTGTTCAATTTAAATTGAGCCCTAATTATCAGAACAAGAATGTAAACAATTTTCTATAAACCAATCAGATTACTTGAAAATCAGGATCGAGCAAATTTCTAGCAATTTGATTGGTTCGTATCATCATAGCATATTGTTTACACACTTGTTCTAATAATCAGGGCTGAATTTAAATTGAATAGACAATAGTTGATTGCTAAAAATATTTATCCACTAACGTATTTTACATTCTATCGTTTTTCTTTTTGAAATATGACGAAAAATATTTAGTAAGTCTGATAAAGAAAGTACAAATTCAAATTATGAAGAATATAATTGTAATACAAATAATAAACACTGAAGAATGTCTTGCTGCTAGCATAATAATTCGAATGCTGATTTCTCTAATATTTTATTTTTAATTATAATATCGATGATTTTCAACGAACAAAATTAAAAAAAAAAAAAATCCATTTCGAGTAAATGATTCAACGAAAGTTTGAGAAGCCACAATGTAACGACTTTAAAATCTTTTTTCATTCCTTTATTATTATCACAACTACCCCGGTATAAGGTTGATATTCAGTTTGTATTTTCTTTTTCTTATTCAAAAAGATTTTTTGTAAGCGGATTTACGTATATTTAAAATATCGTCAAGGTAGAAACCTCTGTCTGTCTGACTTTTATTGAAATGACTAATGAGTTATTTTTCAAGTTAGTATAAGCGTCGTTTCATCTACCTATTAAAAAACTTTCAGCTTTAAAGCCGATTGTTCAAAAATTTCTTATTAAATATTTTTTAGGCGAACTTTGATACATAATCCGGATTAATTTGTTATCTCAATTTAAATACTTTTTAATCACTACGTAAGAAGAACAAAAGAATTGAAAATTAAATTAACAAATGTAAGGAATGCTTTACAACCTAAATCTATTTCGTGATTGAGAAAAAAAATGAAAAAAATCTTTAGTTCTTTGATATTGAAAAGCTCTTTGAAAAAGAAGCAATTACCTAATGATGAAAATCTCTCAACAAAGGTCATGCTTTCAGATTAAGTTTGCTGCTCCAAGAAGATGTGAATTTCCGTTATTAAAACGCTTTGATAAGGTTATAGATACGTTGTGACGCGACGTTTTAAAAGGTAAAAGGAAAAGGACCCATAACTTGTACTATCTCTGTCAATATCGGGTGAAAAAATACAGCGTTTTTCTCGTACATATTCGTTACATGGTTAGTTTTTACGACACAGATCTTTGAAAATAATTATCCGATCATTTCGCCCGAAACTAACGAAATAAAACGAAATTACTATAATTTCTTACGATTCTTTTGCTCTCAGGAGAGGAAGACTTCTACGTTTAATACTATTTAATCCTACCCGTTTAGGGACAACCCTTTATTGTAACGATAGGGGTTTTCTTAAATTTTAAGAAGAATTATAAAACTCGCCGTAGCCTAATTTTAAAACGACCATTTCTCGGAGGGGCTCTTTCATTTAGATTTTACCTAATCCCTGGAAACGGATAACATTTTAATTTCTTGGTTGACTCGTGCTGAACATGGAGACTTTGGGATACGAGCATTTCTTTTATTCGGAAAATTCCGAGGGATTTTTTCATTTGATCCACCATTTAACTGAGTTTTGTATAATGAAATAGCTACCAAGATTTTTTTTGTTTCTTAATGGAAAGTTTCCTGATTTAGAGGGTCTTAGATACAACTTACATAAATCTCAATTCCTCTCTGTTTGGAATAAGGAAGCTGGAAAATATAATAATAAAAATAACTTTATTTTACCTACGACTTCAATTCCGACTTTTACCGGTCCTTCCGTACCAGAGATTAGGCAATCCATATAACTTGGATGTAATCTATAGTGCAAATCTTGCATATATCAACTAACACGGTGTTTGAAGTATACAGGTAAAATAGGTATGCCCAGGTGTATTCAACCAACACGTTTTAGACGTTTTAGATGAGTTAATTTTAACAAAAAGTTCTATCCCTTTTTCAAAAGTGCAACGCTCAAACAAGTATCGCCACAAGAAATGGTTGAAATTACGCCGGCGAACGGTGCACAATCATCTATTTCCGGTAACGTAAGTATGTATGTAGGTGCTTTCTATTGACTTGCAAATTTTCACAAAGCCTTTTTGACACTTGGGATAAAACAGTTTGCTACATATTCTCAGTACTTAAAAACGCGAGTGAAAACGTAAGGATGTGGAAAAAACTTGAAACACACCCTTTTTCCTTGAGAACACTTTAAAATTTCACCCGGATAATGCATTTAGCTGGGGATAATCAAAAGTTATTGCAAGGATGATGAATAGAGGAAACCTTTAATCTAGTAAAGAGGCGATCCTTACTAAAAGCCTATACCCGTCAAATAATTGAGTCATAAGTGCCTTTGATTAATTTCGTTTTGAAGTATGCGACATGCTTAAGCAATGAAACAAAAGCTTCAGGCCTTTGAACAAGCTACCGAATAAACGCGGGCCGCTCGTATCTGGGCAAAAGCAGTACGAAGATTTAAACGAATTATTCGAAGGCTTTTGATTTGTCTTGAGTGATACTTATGATAAAGGATTTTTATCTTTTTTTTATTTAAAAGTTTCGCGCCAGTGTCGTCGCTCTTTTTAGTATTCGTCACACAGGTTGATATTTTTCTTTGTAAAAATTTGCCTCGTATGATGAAACTTTCGTACCTACTTGGAGATTTTAACGCCTATATTAACGCTTTGTAAACATTTTATCTGTATCGTTTAGATTTTCGATGTATTAGTTTCCGCGCAGATTTATATAATCCCGTGCGCAGATGGAATTTTCGAATTTTAAAACCTTCGAATGATAAGAAGTAGGGCTTCATTCAAATTTACCCCGCCCTCATTTACACTACAATCTTAATGTCTTCTTCTAGTAATGCAAAATTAAACAGTTGATGTGATACGCAGTTTTGTTTAAATATCAAAGGTCCAACAGAAATACCCAAGCGTAAAGAAGGTGCAATATATTAGCTTTTTATTAAATACCAACGTTATCTTGAAATTATAAAGAAACAAAATCTTCTTATCTTCACATGACAACGTATAAATGTATAATTCAATCCGAAAGAAGATAACCCCAGACGATATCATTAATATAGTTTATAAGTATCGATTTTTCGATCATTCGGTATCTTTTATTTTTTTAACATTACAATTTTGAAGATTGACAAGATCGCTTGACCAAGGCAGTATTACACCGCATTAAAACTGGAAAGTTACCCTCTTCGAGATGATTTACCGTAGTTTGATCGTAAAAATAATTCTTTTAGTTCGAAACGTCAAGTCTGTAGGGATTATTTAAGCCATAACGGATCAGTCAAGAATATAGATAAGACATCGTCAGTGGGGGAGGTTATTTTGATCCTTTAAGCTTAGTTCTCAGATAAAGATAATCCGCTTATTACTTGACTAGACCCGTACACGAGCTAGGCTTGGTTTAATTTAGAGAAGGGTTGAAGGAGCGGCACAATTTAGCAAAATGCTTAGAAATCTACTTTGTCGTAGAAAGCAACTCATCATTTCATATACTTGATGTTTTTAGTATCGGTCCTTATGTTTCTTTTTGTTACGACGAAATTCTCGTGTTTTTATTTTCGTCGGTAGCGAGTTATTTTCGTTTAACGTTAAAGATCGAACATTAAATTTGTGATTAACTAAACAAAAACAACGTTACACGGTTCATTCAGTTTTCTTTATTTTTCGGTTTTTGTAACAGAAAAATATTACGTAGTTAGAAATAAACAGTTCCTTATGAAAATAATTTGGAAATCTCGAATTAAAAACAGTCTATCAATAAACCGTCAAACTCTTCCACGCTTATTATAAAAAATATAATTATAAAGGAACATTTATCATCGTCGAAATGTTCTTAAAAGTGTACAGTTAAATCCTTCCTTTCAATACATATCGACACCCTGTTTTTAGAAATCAAGAAATTCTTTAAAACATCTTTTATCCTTTGATTTTTTTATTCTTGAATCCTTTTCTAAAATCGAACCACAAATACTCGGAATCTTCTCCTTAGGGTCGATAAAACCAAGAAAGTCAACAAGAGTGCGATGAAATTGAAATGTGTACTACATCTCGTCGCTTTGACCGCTTCTTTATTCACCGGCAGATTTCAGTATCGAAGTAATAAGATATGGTATTAGGTGTTTTTGCCTTTTCAATTTTATCAACATTCGAGTCGTTTTAGAGAATTCCTTTCAATCTGCCGCAACGCGACTTTTAGTACCTTTTACTGTTGGCAAAACCCTGCTCAGTTGACCATTCAATGTATCAATATAAAGGTATAAAAGTAAACATGACAATATATACTAATGCAGCCTGCAGGTATGTAGTAGACTATTATGCGTGGAACAAAAGCTTGTTTAGAATCAGTTTTTACACAATGTGCTAAGTATCTTCTTCTTGCTTGACGGGTGACTAATTTTTTTACAGTGGAATTACTATTTACTTGTGTTGTCTTGTTTGAAGTTAGTTTCGATGGGTGCACTTTAGTCTAAGATCAAATATCATACTAATTCGTAAGCAATTAAAATAATATTCACTCGACGTGATAACTGAAATCACAATTCGAATTAAAGACGAATAAATTACAATCATAATCATCAATATATATTTAAGTACAAGTAACTTAAATAAGTAGTAATAACCAGTACGCTTCTGAATCTGAAATACTTAAACATTTAAAAAAAAAAAAATTAGAAATTATCATGAATTAAGAAGTTAATGTGCGCAGGCGTTAGTACAGTGTGGGCCCAATCTGGCTCCAATCCGAAGACCAAAGGGTAATGATCTCTATTATCAGTAACTTATGCCCATGAGATTTAGTGATAACCGGTGGTCACTTGTTCAGCCCTTTTGAAAATTTTAAAAGCATTTTTCAATTTTTTTCACTGTACAAACAAGTAATAATTATGTATAGAAAAACTGTTTCCAATTTACATTCAGCAATGAGTCAATTAGATTGCAACAAACTAATTGAAACTTGTTAAAAAAAATTTATTTTGAGTGAAAAAATTTAAACTGCAATTTACCAATTTTGTTATTCACGATAATATGTATTATAATTTGCAGATGAATGTGCAATTAAACCAACATACTCGATACATGGATGTAACCAGCGAGCTGAATGTATGATGGGTATTGGATTGGTAAAGTAATGATCATTATTGCTATATTTTATCCGTTCAAATGTTTTTATTAGCAATTGAAGAATTAAATGTATTTCTAGGAAATTGAATCTGTCGTCGAATGTTCAACTTTTCAACGTCTCCCATCAGATTCTTACTCAAACAGTGGTTTATTCATACTACTTTACGAAACACTATGGAAAGAAGGTCCAGTTGAGTGTTTTTTTTTCCAAGTCATTTTAAAATCAGATCGAAAAGAACGCGGAGTGTTAGCAGGTTATAGCTGTACAGTGTGTAGATATTGCTAGAGGATATGGCGCCCCTTGTCTTTTAACAAGATAATCTGGCGATTTAAAGTCTGTCCATGTCTGCATACCGGCTTTGTTTTGTTGTACCGGAAGGACCGATTTCCAGGTAGTTAAAAAAAAAAGGTATTTCAATACCTTACGAAGAGTAAATCCATACGTAGACTAATGCCAGTTACAGAACCGATATTTTGTATTCTTTTATCGTTTAGTAGTGTTTTTTTTTTCTCCTAAGGTTATATTGTTTTTTGATGAGCGAAATTCGGTATAAGAATTTCGGCCTCGAATGGCGCCTAAATTCATTTTTGTTTCGACAAATATTTCAATCTAGATCTAGTATCGTATCGTGATATGATTTTTTTTCTTCTATTTTATTAATAATGAGCGATAATAACGATACCGCGAATGAACTTGACAATGGCAATTTAATGAGTAACATACCTTACAGGACGATTACTCCGATTCTGTGTCCCTGTACTTGAATCGTGGCAGTTTGGATTCGTGGTATACCGTGTAATGAAACAAAGCGCAATGCATTCCTCAAATGCGGCTAATTCTCTTAAATAAATTGTATAAAGCCGTTGAACCGATTCGAAGAATGTTGGCGATATGAAAACGCTTGTTGTTTTTTATTGTTGTTGGGTAAACATTCCTTTGAAATAAACAGATGATTAGTGAAAATCCGTTCTATCCGATTCCAAATACCGATATTAATACGAGGAAATGAGATACACGAACGAAATTCGAGGTCAAAGGCAAAGCCGTATCGGCGTCACAGAATTAGCATAGTTTTAAGTAAGTAAGTAGAAGTACATCAACGTCCGCTCAGCAATTGTAATCACAGATGAACTAGCCTTAGATTAATCGAGTGTGAAATTCGAGCATAGTTTATCTTCTACATCTTGTTATTGTTATAAAACGCAAACTATTCCAAGTATTTGATCCGAATTAAGTCGCGGTGTAGGTGATTCACGGTGTCATCTGTGAAATTATCGAGGTGGCGTAATACGACCTTCGTAGCCGATCTATGAAATGTGAAAGAATGTGCATAACGGGTATTTCACTAGTTTGTATGGTAACGCTAGCAGGATGATTTCGGTATCGGCAATGTGGTAGGTTGAGTTGATTTTCTTATCATTGCACGATGACGTTTAATTTGTTTCCTGATTTAATTAACTGCGTTAATTACTTTTGATTTTAGAATATTATGATGGCTGGATGATGGTAGTATATCAACTTCTGATTATTACAACCACGACGAGATTCTTATCAAGATAGTCGAGTGGGTGCTCGATATAAAGAAAATTTCATGATAAAGATGATGCCAGCAAGTGTAACGTTATTCGAGCTTTTCTTCCGAAGTTGCATTTGCTCGTATAAGCTACAGTATTTTATATGACCGTCGTTGCTACTTTGATATTACGTGTTCTAAGTTTTGTGATTGCTGTCATTTCTAGTGAAGAGAAGTAATATACCAGGTAAGTATAATAGCTATAAGTATTAGTATTTATAATAATGTATAATATATGTGAAGTGTATCTATCGAAAACTTACGATAAAATTTCCAACAAACTTTTAATTTTTGTGAGACATGAAGCGAATGATGAATAACCACAGATTGGATAGTTTAACGTCTGGTGCGCATATTGTTGGTAAAATAGTTTAGTATTTATGTGGTAAGTTTTGGTTATTAAATGTATAAAACTTTAATAATTTAGCGTATTTAACGTCTAAGTACTCTACATATGTGTAGGTTAGATATTGTAATAAACTCGAAAATCTGTTACCAACAGCTACAATAGAAAATGAAAAATTACCATCACAATCGACATGCAAATCAAAATACTTATCTGCATCGCATACCTGCGTCTTCAATACAGTGATGTGCCTTCGACCGGCCTTGGCATTGAGGAAATATTCGTCCAAAGATGCGCTTTGCCAAGTGAAAACAATTCGAAAAATTCCACCTTTTATCAGGCGTGCAGCTGATTACGTAAACTCTCATTTACTTCCGATGCGTATGGAATGTCTTATAATACGCTCAAGGTTTAATTCCGTTCCGTATGGATTTGCTTGTACGCATTAACCGGTTCATTCATGGTGTCATAGGACAGTAGAGTAAGCATTTAACATTTTTTCACTTTATTGTTATCATTTTCGAACCAGTTTAATTGAAACGATCGTGTTGCCAGCAACACGTATTATCTAGTTTAAACATTCGGTCGCGAGCTGCGGATTAAGTCGTTATACTCTTCGTTTAATCTGAACCGGTTACCTACTGTTGCGGCTTTACTATTGAAAACGATTTTTATCTCATCGAAAAACGTTGGTAAGTTTTAGCACATGTGCGTTTGCTTTTTTTTTTTAATATAAAGTTTACCTAATTACCTATCTATATAGGTTTTTAAACAAGTGCTTGCTTTTTTCGTAATTATTCAAGAAAAAAAACTAAACGAAGGGTGCGTGTTTTTTTTTTTGCCAATTCACTCTTTACACGCGCGATTTTTACGCCTCGATTCACCCGTATAGTTGTATTCCTACAACCTTTGCGTAGTGTGGTGTCTGGGTTAACGTCGTCCTGAATGCTCGTCCTTGAAGTGATGATACACCCTATCGTCGTCGTCCTTTATACATAAATCATTCCGAAAGGTGCATCTAACTGGCTTAACCCTTTAAATATTTTAATATTTTATTATTATTTTCCATTTATTAAGAATGTAAATCGGTTCGTGTAATCGTTTTCTTATACAGCGATTATGTGGTCTGATGTAGTGGAACGGGTTTCGAATGGTTTGATTTTTATTTTTATTTTTATTTTTTCCGAGGGATGAATTTAATTATATTTGAAAAGCAGATACGTGTGCTGCTGGTGTCTTGGTATTCTATTTGTAAGTAATAACGTGTGCCACATAGACCCAAATTAAATGCCATTTGGGTTGCCTATCTAAATAATATGTTTTTGAAAATTTATCCAATAACAAAGAAATGTTTGTCGAAACTATATTCTCGTCGAGATATGTGATAAGGTATCCATTGCTAGAACTATTCGTCAAAGTCGAAGAATTTTTCCAATCAAAATGATGATATATTTTTTAATGCATATGATTACGAATAAGGCTTCATTATCAGTTTTCACGATGTAAATTTTACGGTGAATAACCTGGGTATGTAGGATATCGAGCAGGTGTGCTTTTTTTTTTTACATCTGTTTGCACATTTATGTCGTTATGAATTACTTACACTTACCACTGTTGGCAGTTTAGTTTGAAATATGTAGTGTAATGTCTTGCAATTTGTTTTTCAAACTAGGTATAGAGTAAATCATCTTCGACCCTTGGGTAGGGGTGCGGTGAAAATTTTAACAGAGGGGGGCTTCTAAAATTTATACCTGATACAGTTGAACGAAGTAAATAAAATGAAAGTAAAATTTTTTAGGGCAATAATTTTGAGTATGCACTTGATCTGCTGACGTAAAAACGAGAGGTTGAGAACCAAACCCCTTCTCCGAGCGATTTTTTCACATAAAAATTCATTTTTTCTTTCAAAACACAGTAAAATTTGGTATTTGGAGCTTAGAAATGAATACGTCAAAATACCAATTTCCTAACGACTAACATTCGAAGTTTTGCGAAATTTTCGCTCTCGCAAGCCCCCCCCCCCCTCCAAGCAGCGTATTTTTGAGCCACTGCATGAACTAGTGATGGAGTTGAATGGATGTTAAAGCCTTCGAACCCCTCCCCCACTCAGGACGAAAAACTTGAAATATTTTTTTTCATACTAATTTTTTTCTCATAAAACGCCTGATAATGCACTTCCAAAGTGTTACAAAAAAATTTACCTAGAAAGAGACGTATTAAGAGCAATGGCGTAAGTGTTTAATAGTTGTGAAATGACCGCAAACTAACGTGGTAAAAATTTCAATCTCCCAAGTTCAAATTTACCCTTATCAGCTCTAAACCTTAAGGCTAAAAAAATACCAAAAATTGTAAAAAATAGTGAAAAAAAAAAGTTTAAAAAATGTCATCAAAAATGGGTTTAATACTGTTATTTTTATCCAAAATAATCATCAAAGATAATTTTTCATTTTTACCCTCTTTATGAGGGAGACCAGAAAAACGTCATTTTTCACACTTTTTGAGATGCATATTTTAAAATAATTCGAGAAAAACTCAATTTTGAAATAAATGCAATTGATGTAGGTGTAGTATAACCCACTTAATGCATTGAAGTCATCAGAGCCTTTTTTTCACTTCTACTGATTTTTTTTGGAGAATAAGAAATCGAGGGAAATAACGTATTTTTTTTTTTAAATGATGATATTTAAGAACAAATGGAAAAAGTAAAGGAAGAGAAAACTCGTTGGAAACGGTTTGGATGAGTTAAAACAATTGTATAATGAAATTTTTTCAAAATCGAATTTTTCGCGAATTATTTTAAAATATTTTAAAAGGTGTGAAACATAACGTTTTTTTGGTCTCCTTCAAAAAGAGGGTAGAGATGAAAAATTATTTTTGATGATTATTTTGGGAAAAATAACAGTGTTAAACCCATTTTTAATGAAATTTTTCAAAAACCTTTTTTTTAGAATTTTTGGTATTTTTTTAGTTTTGAGCTTTCGCTGGGGAGGGTAAATTTGAACTTTGAGACCTGAAACTTTCACCACATTAATTTGAGGTCATGTCACTACAATTAAGCACTACCCGCTGTCAGTTTTCCAAAATTTGCAAAATCGATCCTCTCTAGTATGCACATTCAGTAGGGGCTGTAGATGTGCCTTTTGGAGGTTTCGGCTTTTCAATCCCAAAATGTGGTTTTTTGTTTGGTATACCTATGTAATTTTTTTACGATACTTTATCTCTTAAAGTCGTGGTCATATTCATAATAAGATTGAGATATAACACCTGGCATCCGAGAAATGCCAATAAATGATTAATTTTTAACTTTTTACAAGACCTTGACAGAGTGGTACGAAAATGGGAGACTCCCCTGGGGCCCAGGTTTATTTCGAACGTGTGTAACCTGCGACGCCCTAGCGTCTTCGGAAATTTTGCTATTCAGTTTTATAAAATTGCAGGATTTTTTGAAGGTACTTCGTTCTTTTTTTCTGTTTGAGCCAGTGACCGTTTTACCCGGAGGGACTTGTGGAGTTTTGCCCCAACGGTGAATTTTGAACGTTGACAAATTTTGCTGTTTTCATTTTAACATTTTCTAATCGCATGTCCTCAAGTCCAACGTGAAGATTTTTTTTTGAATAATAGGTAATTAAAAATACACAGCATTATTAAAAATGTTTCACGAGGCAAAGGCTTTTTCGACCATTTATCCTAAAATTTTTGTAAAATTTTCACCCTCACTTCGTTCGGTATTTGCAATTAATTTGAAAGCTTATATTTCTAGATTGGTTGGACTTGGGATAAATATGTTTACGAGGTTTTATTGGTAATTCAATAGAGATCCAAAATTAATGTTCAAAATTTTGAAAGCTCAAATTTGAACTTGTAAAATGAAAGCTCAACTTTTCGCGATGAGTATAAAGATGGAAAGTTGCCATTTAAAAATATGAGAAAATTACCATAAGTAGAACTTTTTATGCTGGTTCTAACTAATCAATTTTCAAAATGGGATCTCAACATCCCTGGGAGGGGGGCATATGGGTTCTCAATTTTGGTCGAAATTCAAAAAAAAATGGTAAAAGTAAAGTGACATTCGGATTTTTACTAATTCGAGGAAGCTGAATTTAATTATTGGCCCGTATAAACGCCCCCCCCCCACCAGCCTCCTCAATATGATCAAAATTCAAAAAAATTGAAAAAATATATCGACTTATCGGTCGTTATTAATTTGAAGTTGCAGAGCATGAATATTACACCTATTTCTTGGGTCCGTCCCCCAAGTGCCACCCCAACCACCCGAAAAATAGGAAAAAACTGGGAAATGATTAAAACGACGTGCTGCACACTAATTCGGCACCGCTGAGATCGAGTATCAATTTTTTTTCTCAATTCGACTCTTCTGTGCCCACATTTTTCAAATTTTCGGTAATTTGATGGCCAGTTTGAAGCATGAGGGAGTCGGGTATGGAAAGTAGGTTGATATTCGATCTTAGCGGTGCCAAATTGATAATACTCCGTATACTACACGCTATTTCAATCGTTTTCTATTATTTTTCCGTTTTTCAGCTGGATAGGGGGAAATTCGGGGGACAGACCAAAAAAAGAAATGAATATTCATGCTCAATGAACTCAAATTAGTAGAAATTCATTTGTCACTTTACTTTTATCGTTTATTTTTTAATTTGACCAAAATTGAGAACTCTTATGCCCCCCCCCAGGGATGTTGAGATCGCATTTTGAAAATTGATTAGTTAAAACCAGCTTAAAAAGTTCTATTTATGATAATTTTTCAGATTTTTAAATGGCAGCTTTCCATCTTTATACTCATCATGAAAAGTTGAGCTTTCATTTCAAAATTTTGAAATATGAACTTTCGAAATTGAGCTGTTTGATAAAAAATGCCGATTATTCGAGAGTTGTAAGGGCCACCACCCTCTCCCACCCCCAAAAACGGATCAAGACCGAAATTACGTTGATTTTTCCATTAAAATATCGAGAGGAACTCGCAAAAAAATTTCGACTGAAATCAAAAGACCCGAATTACTTTTTATCTTTCATTTCTAAGAATAAATGCAGCGAATTCTTCTTCTCTTCGCGATCAGTAGAGCACGGAAATTGACAAACAGTTGAAATTTTTTTCTTGGAAACAGTGAAGATGGACTTGAAACCGCCTTATAGACTTGATTATGAAGCTTCGAGGTTTGAATTTTAACCACCTCTTTTGAGATCAACTCACACCAGAAATTTTTTACTTTATAATTCATGATTTTTTTCAAGAAAATGTGAATTGAGATTGACCACTGAGGAGTGAATTGTGGTGCTCTGAGGCTCGAGCACTACATAAAATATTCGTGCTAATATTTCGTATTTCAAAAATTGAAACTTATCACATCAACTGAGTAAAATAATTATGTATATTTCGTCTACAGCTTGTTTATGACTCACAGCAGGGAATTACCACATATTCCCCCCTCCCCTCCTTGGCTACACCACTGAGGTTTAAACATCAGGATTGACGGAGACGAGTTATTAAACGAATAGATTTTTAAAAATCGCATACAAACCACTATATTTTTTATTAAAAAAATTTCATAGTCATTGTCATACATTAAGTAGTTGTTAATAACTTACGTTCATAGGCGGATTGAGGGGTGGCAGGGGGGCTAAGCTCCCAGCAAGTTTTTCTGTGTATGATAAATATCTAACAAATGACTAAAAAATTTTGAAACCGATCAAATTTTTAAAAAATGTTTAAAACATTATGAAAATTGTTGAAAATCTTGAAATTTTAGTAACATTTTGAAACGATTTTGAAAAAAGTTGATTTTTTTTGTAAAACCGACAAAATTGAAGCTAAAAATTCGAAAAATGCGTATTTATTTCATTGAAAATCGGTTTTATTATTTCAAAATTTAACCCTCGATTCGCTCAAGCATTCATACAGTACCATTTTACCCCAAAATTTAAGCTTCCAACCACCTCCCCCGTTTCCAACAAAAGCATTTTTAAATTGCTCAAATGTAAATATTGATATAATTTTTTTTATGTACCATCCTTGGGGGGGGGCTTAGTTTCTTAACTCCCCATCCAAACCAAATCATCAAACTAATTTTTTTGGAAATTGAATGACTCCCACCTATCCTTCTCTGGTTGTTTTTTTAACATTTTTTATACCAGAGTTCTGAAAAAAATTCGGGCACTAGATGGGTGAATTTTAAGTTACCACCTCAGAAATTGATCAATTTTTATCCAGTTTGAGTTATCAGTTTGAGCATTGATGGATGTAGCGTTAAAATGTGGCCATTTTGTTTTAATAGAAATTAATTAAATTTTGTCCATTCATTTTTTGGTCGGTTATGATTTGAAAGTAATTTTAGAAATGAATAGACTATTGCTGCTAAAATTATTTATAATTTTTTCTATATTATAAATGGAAGTTCCACGTTCTTTTGAACGCCATCACGCGTCTTCGTGAATTATACCATTCGAAGCTGCGTGATCTGTAGATGGTTTATAGCGTTTAAAATTTTTAAAAATAAACTTAATCGAGCTTTAGTAATCGACTATTTTTAATGTAATCAAAATATCGAAGATTTGCGTCAGTTAGAGACCATCCTAAATCGCTAACCAACAATTTTTATTTTATGTTCAATGTGTAACGAATTATTGTAACCAACGATTTTTGAATATAGCTAATGAGTGCATATTTATAGATGGGACGTAACGAATGATTTTAATTTTGGACCAAATATTCACTTCTGTTTTTATTTTTCATAGTCTGTTCAATTTAAATTGAGTTCTCACCATTGAAAACACTAATAAACGATCATCAAAAATTCAAAACAACGTAGGTTTTCAATTTTTCATCATTATTTCAACGGTAAACAAAATCAATTTTTCTAACATCAAATCTTCTTCCCAACCAGTAATTATTTAATCCTGAAACGAATGAATTTGTACATTATGAAAATTTGTCGAATACCTTAAAAATAAAGTGCACATTTCTTCCCAAAATGAATGCAACCCTGTATAATTATTATCTATATTACGAGTAGTAGTGCAGCAATGTTATTTTTTTTTTTTAATTTTCTGGAAGGTATAGAAATGGTAGAAGGATATTTCAAAATTGAATGAAATCATTCCAGCAGAATTAATTTTATTTGCG